>JAJOOS010000453.1:0-89823 GCA_029582725.1 Solanum chiquidenum
TTTGGCTTATCTTGAATCCCAAATTTACCCTTGGAAAAATTTGCATCATCGGTCTTTACCCTCTTCAATTTTCTACCCATTTTCTTGAGCTTTTGTTCCACAATTTGTTCAGCATGAACCATAAGATGAGAGATATTCATGCTTGGAATAAGCATAGCCGACCTACATTCATTCACCACAAGATCGGATATTCCCTCAACAAATTTGTTCATATTAGCCATAGAGTCCGCCACTAATGTAGGAGCATATTTGGACAATTGAGTTAACTTGAGGCTATATTCCTTCATGCTCATTCCTCCTTGACGGAGATTGATGAATTCTTGCATTTTCCTTTCCCGTAATTCCAATGGGAAGAACCTATCAAGGAAGGCTGTCTTGAATGATGCCCAATCTACCGGACCCGCTCAAATAGGCCTCTCCTCTTTCCATTGCTCACACCATACTTGAGCTACATCTTTGAGTTAATAGGTGGCTAGATCCTCCTTTTCGTAAGGAGACACACCCATAACATCTAGCACCTTTAACACTTCATCAATGAACCCTTGTGGGTCCTCCTCCACCTTGGAGCCAAGGAAGGTAGGGGGAGTCATTCTAGTGAAATCCCTTATCCTTGAAGCGGTTGTGCTAGCATTGGGGTTCACTTGCACCCTACCATCTCTAGCAAGTTGAGTCGCTAAGACATGAGTCAAACCTTGAATAAACGACCTTATCTCCACATTAGACATAGCTTCCTCTTGAATAGGAATTTAAGGCCCTTTTTGACCATGAGGAGCTTGGTTGCCTTTGGGAGGAACTCCCTCATTTGCAATCTCCTCCTCAACCCTTCTTGCGGCTGCTCTTCTAGTAGTCATGGCCTATATGCACAAGAAAAGGATTAGAAGAAAGGACGTATAAAGTTAAGACTCTTAGGCACGACTTCAAGAATATCAAAATATGGGAAGGTTCCTAAGCATCACATAGCCTCTTATTCATAAGTATTGGACGTTTCACACTCATGAACAACACTCTAATAGACGTGGTTCATGAGACATCAATCCTAATTTTATCCAAAACTTTATGCTCTGATACCAACTTTTTCATGACCCAAGGGCACTCCCTAGTCGTAACATAGCGTACTTGACCCCGATGGGGTCTTATACAAGACCTTAGAATAATCATCATTGCATAAATACATTGAATAATGTAGAATTTAAAAACTTTTCACAATCAATGTCAAACTCTTTCACAATACAAAATAGAGTGTCTAGACATCATCTCATTAACCATCTAAGTAAACCATAGAAGTCTCAAATATGGATATTAGCCCTTTACAATAAAAGAGTATCATAATAGGAAGTACATCGAAGTCTATTTCTCTATTACAATAGAAAGAAACTTAAGTGGCATCATGTTGTCCTCGGAACTTGAGGATATACCAAAGTCCTGGAGAATGCAATCCAAGCTTTCTCTTCTTCACAACGAGAACCTACTAGCCGGAACCTACACTTAGTAGAAAAATTGAATAAATATGGGTTAGCACAATCAATTGTACTAAGTATGGAAGCCATGCAATTAAAACAATTTAAAATATGCAATAAAAGGGACTTCTGTTGAAAACATGCTATTTCAAGTTAAAAGTCACCATGCACATTCAGGTAATACATAATCAATCCATACCATCAGATAAAGAGGCATTCATGACCATAAGTAACATCATATTTAACCAAAGTTCATATCTTACATGTTTGAGTTCAATTAACATCATACCGTAAAGACACCACCCATGACGCCCTTTCAAGTTCACTTGTGCAATGTACATATGAAGTCCCATACCCCCATTTATACTAAGTAAAGCCATCAAGAAAACCCAAGTGTAGTCACATACCTAATCAACATCATAATAGGTGAAACCAACCTTAACATCATTCATAAGTTACCATACATAATGGACTCACACAAGAACTCCTCAAAGAACTCACTTGTGCAATGTCTAGGCAAAGTCCCATACCCTTACCTATACCAAGTAGTACCCCATCAAGAAGCCCTGGTTAGAGTTCATATTCATATTCATAAGTCATATTCATTTCTTAGTTCGTATTCCTTAAACATAGGGAGATTAGCAATAACCGACATATACTATGTGAGTTATATGGAATCTGGTGTTCTACTCCCACACCGAAAAGAGAGTGTCCTTCTTGCCTAAGATAGGAGAAGCATAATAGCTTCTAAGTGGATCCACTAGCTAAAACCTATGTGGGAACATAGTTAATGGATATGGAAATTGCTACTAGAAACCTGGTACTACTAGCGTGCGGGTTCCCATCTCATGAGATACCGTGTTATTAATCCAACTACTAACGTGAAAGAACCCATCTCATATGCATATCCGCTCGGTGCTAAGCACAATTCCCTTTAAGTAAGATTAATCCTTTACATAAGTTTATTGTTCATAGGAGAGTGCAGCTAGGCATTCATCCCACATTACATCATATTAGCTCAAGGACTCATTAGGTGAGAAAAGCCTTTCATCCTAAGAATCAAGAACATGTGAGAATGTTCCCTCATATTATAGTCACATAGTGTTTATGAGAATTACCTTTCATTCACAATACCAACACTATCATAATTATAGAATAACATACATGTTCATAACATAACACAACATATATGTTCATATCATAGCATAACATACATGACCATATATAGGGTTGTAGGGTAGAGAAAATCATGACTTAACTCCACAATACATAAATCAAGCAAGCACCTGCACCATAAGTGGATCAACACTTCAATATAAGAACCCTCACCAATCGAAAGCCCTCATCATAGCCTTCAAGGATTTTCTTCAAGATTCAACCCTAATTTCTTGACATTCATACATCATATACGATATCATCATAATACAATAATTAATTACATGTAAACATACTAGAATCTCATCCGTCATTCATCAATCAAAGCATAATAGGGTTTAGATTTGAGAAAGAAGGGAAATCATGGGTCTTGCGGGGAATTGCTCAAAAACCATAAACATTACATGAATTCATCCACAAACCTTCATATTTAATCATAAACAGCCATTATAGATCAATGGAAACGATTTTACAAAGAGACTAACGAATTTGATTGAAAAACCTAAAAGTTGGGGAACTTTGAAATCCAATTTTTGAGAGCGCCTCTTGGGGAAAAGATCCCAAGAGTGAAGAGCATCCATACCTTAGTTAATTCCTTGAGAATTGATGGAGAAATTCGAGATCTTGGTGCCCTAGATGAACATTGGTCTCCTTGTTCAATGGTGTTCTTAGAGAGAGGGTTTTGGGAGAGGAAAGTTGTGTTTTTATATTTGAGTTGTGAGTTTAGTTAAATACTTAAAGTCTTAGGGTTAGGGTCTTAGAGTTGGTTTTGGAAAGGTAATTAATTATCTAACCAACCCTCATAACTCTTCATTAAGTAACTAACTAAAACTAAGACCCCTAAACTAAAATTAAAAGTCGAAACCTGGCAGCATCTACGGCCCTCCACCTACGGACCGTAGGTGGAGTTACGAACCGTGCTGTGCACTTCATCGTTTGGGACCGAGGCTCCCTTTTGGGATCTAAGCTTCCCCAAACTAAGTCCCCATCTACGAACTAGACCTACGGTCCGTAGACCAGTCTACTTGCCGTAGTTTGGGTCTCATAGGTGCTACTGTTTTTAACAACTTTTTGGCCATAGGTTGGGTCCTCCTCAAGGACCCCTAGGGTGGTCCTTGGGGAGGTCGTACCCGGATGTTTGGAACCTAAACATGAAGTTCTACTTATATAAACCATTTTTACAAGATTTAGTCCTCATACGTCACTCCAAAACCTTACTACAAGACCTAAGACCACACTAGTTCAAGTTACTAGTTTTCGAACGTCAAGGTCATTTCTTGACGTTCATGCACTAACACTTTCTTACTAAGTTAGTTACATTATATAAGGACTAAAAGCATCATTTTTATCCTTTTTAAGTTACTAGAAATCATATAAGGCTCTAGGTTAAATCATTAGACTTCCGGGGTGTTACATTATCTCCCCCTTGGGAACATTCGTCCCCAAATGTCGATCAAGACACCAAACTAAGTTAGAAACTCTAAACCAACAGTCCAATAAGCATAAATACAAAAAATGTGCAAAACTTCTAATATGCACAATTCACCATAAGCACATATTCAAAGGAGAAAACTTCCATTCCAAATCAAGTCATATCAAAGCAATACAAGGAAGTAGGAACTACATCTTACCAACTTAATATGCATGAAATTCATCATATATCATGTTCATAGGAGGAGCTACCTTATCCAATCAATGAAAAGTTCAAGATCACTATATGGATTCAATAAGTCACTTCAAAGAATAATTTTGCACATTTATCAATTCACCTCATAAGTCAAATATGCAATTACCATATCAATCAAGCAATTCAACAAGAGGGACATATAATTTATGAGAAACTCAAATTATGCAATACATGCTTTTCCACATGGACTCACACAACATAAAAAAGGTCATGGAATACAATGGACATAACTCCTAATTCACTACAAACTCAACAGAAACTACTTACCTCGAGTTTGAATAGGAGTAGGAGGAAATAGATGAGGATAGCAGTTAACAGAAGCTACATCTTTATTCCTCAACATCTTCACTTGTCGGTCTAAAATCTCAATCGGAACTTCTTCATAAGAAAGGCTCTCATTAACTCCTAAACCATCTAGATGGAGGATAGATACCGGATCACCTATGCACTTTTTGAGCATTGAGACATGGAACACCGGGTGAACCGTAGCCAACTCATTAGGCAAGTTCAAATCGTAAGAAACATTTCCAATATGTTTCAAAATCTCATAGGGGCCCACATACCGGGGACTAAGTTTCCTCTTTTTGCCAAACCTCATTACCCCTTTCATGGGTGAAATCTTCAAGTAGACCCAATCACCTACCTCAAATTCAAGGACCCTCTTTCTATTGTCAGCATAGGACTTTTGCCGACTTTGGGCCGTATTCAACCTATCTCTAATAAGTCGTACTTTTTCAATGGCCTCATAAACTACTTCGGGACCAATTAGAGAAAATTCACCTACTTCAAACCATCCAACCGGAGACCTACACCTTCTCCCATAAAGTGCTTCAAACGGAGCCATAGCAATACTTGAGTGGTAGCTATTATTATAGGTGAACTCTTTCAACGGTAGATGGTCATCCCAATTACCCTTGAAGTCAATGACACATTCCCTCAACATGTCCTCTAGGGTTTTAATGGTGCGTTCCTCTTGACCATCCGTTTGGGGATGATATGCGGTACTAAGCTTTACTTTGGTACCAAGCCCATTTTGGAATGCCTTCCAAAAGTGAGAAGTAAATTGAGTACCCTATCCGAAATAATAGACAAAGGAACCCCATGCATCCTCACTATCTCATTGAGGTACAACTTAGCATAATCTTCCGCCGAATAAGAAGCCTTGACGGGAATGAAATGGGCTGATTTAGTCATCCTATCAACAATGACCCAAATGGAATCATGTTGCCTTCGGGTACGAGGCAAATCCACAACAAAGTCCATATTAACATCCTCCCACTTCCAAGTGGGAATACCTATATCTTGAGATAAACCTCCCGGCTTTTGGTGTTCGGCCTTGACTTGTTAATAATTCAGTTATTTGGCCACAAAATTCGCTATATCTTTCTTTAAATCATTCCACCAAGAGATCTCGCATAAGTCACGGTACATCTTGGTGGCTCTCGAATGAATAGTATATCGCGAACCATTAGTCTCTTCTAAAATTTACCTTCTCAAGTCATCCACATCCGAAACACACAACCTACCTTGATATCTAAGTACCCCATCTCCCCTTTGGGAGAAAGCCCCGATGGATTTCTTAAGTACGGATTCTTTCAACTCCATCAAGATAGGGTCAAGGTGTTGCTTAGACTTTACATCAACTAATAAAGAGGATTCGGAACTATGATGGACCATGAAACCACCCTTTGGAGAATCGACTAGTTGCACTCCCAACCGGGTCGACCTATGCACATCACGGACTAACTCCTTCTTTTTATCTTCTACATGGGCCACACTACCCATGGACACAGAACTCAAGGCATCCACAACTACATTGGCTTTGCCAGGATGGTATTGGACACTCATATCATAGTCTTTCAAAAGTTCTAACCACCTTCTTTGCCGGAGATTCAAGTACTTTTGAGTAAACACATATTGGAGACTTTTGTGATCGGTAAACACATCTACATGCACACCATAAAGGTAATGTCTCCATATTGTCAAACCAAATACTACGACAGCTAGTTCAAGATCATGAGTCGGACAATTCTTTTCATGCACCTTGAGTTGCCTTGAGGCATAAGCTATCACCTTACCATGTTGCATGTGGACACAACCCAAACCTACTCGAGAAGTGTCAGAATACAGTACAAACACTTTTGTACCCTCCGGTAAGGTCAATACCGGAGCGGAGGTAAGTTTATCCTTCAACGATTGAAAACTCTTTCCACATGACTCCGACCATTCGAACTTGGACTTCTTTTTGGTCAAGGCCGTTAATGGAGAAGCATTAGATGAGAATCCCTCAACAAATCTCCTATAGTACCCGGCCAACCCCAAGAAGATTTGAATGTTGGAAAGACTCAAGGGTCTAGGCAAACTTTTGACCGCCTCCGTTTTCTTCGAATCAACTTCTATGCCCTCACTAGAAACAATGTGACCAAGGAAAGCAACTGATCTTAGCCAAAACTCGCGCTTGCTAAATTTTGCAAAATGTTGGTGATATTTAAGGACTTGCAACACTATCAAAATGCCATCAATAAAGAGGATCACGAACGAATCAAGATAATTTCTAAACACCCGATTCATAAGGTCAATGAAAGCCGCCGGGGCATTTGTTAGACTAAAAGACATAACTATGAACTCATAGTGACCATATCTTGTTTAGAAAGCCGTCTTAGGAACGTCCACCCCTCTCACCCTAAGTAGGTGATAGCCCGACCACAAGTCAATCTTTGCAAAGTAACTCGCCCCTTGGAGTTGGTCAAATAAATCATCAATCCTAGGGAAAGGGTACTTATTCTTTATGGTGACCTTGTTCAATTGGCGGTAATCAATACACATACTAAGGGACCCATCCTTCTTTTTACAAATAATACCGGAGCACTCAATGGAGATATGCTTGGTCGAATAAAACCCTTATCTAGCAAGTCTTTGAGTTGTGCCCTTAATTCTTTCAATTCGGTCGAGGCCATCCGATAAGGAGGGATTGATATGGGTGGAGTATCCGACAATAGATCAATGCCCAAATCTATTTTCCGCTCGGGAAGAATCCCCGGCAAGTCATCGGGAGAGACTTTTGGAAAATCCTGCACTACGAGGACCGACTCTAAAGGAGGAGTCTCAGAGTCAAGGTCTTTGACTCTCACAAGATGATAGAGACATCTCTTTGAAATCATTTTACAAGCTTTTAGACATGAAATAATTCAACCTCTAGGGATTGAGTTTCCCCCCTTCCATTCTAACACGGGTTCATTAGGAAATTGAAACTTTACTACCCGAGTCCTACAATCAGTGGAAGCAAAACAAGCATGCAACCAATCCATCCCAAATATGACATTGAAGTCCAACATATTAAGTTCTACCAAATCGACTAATGTGACTCTATTGGACAATGAAATGGGAAAACCCCTAT
This sequence comes from Solanum chiquidenum, assembly GCA_029582725.1. NCBI lineage: Eukaryota > Viridiplantae > Streptophyta > Magnoliopsida > Solanales > Solanaceae > Solanum > Solanum chiquidenum. The sequence goes on from JAJOOS010000453.1 coordinate 7,697, forward strand.
AAACTCTTCTAGCTACAATGGAATCACCTACTGGGGTAGAAACCGAAAAGGGTTCCTCTAAGACAATGGGGAGCACATCAAATTTCATAGCCACTAAAGGGGTTACAAAAGACAAAGTGGAACCGAGGTCTAACAATTCATAAATATCAATTCAAAAATACTTGTAACATACCGGTAACAACATCCGGAGACCCCTCTTGATCACTTCGAGATTGGAGAGAATAGAAGCGGTTTTTCTTAGGAGAATTGGAGTTACAACCACTTACTTGTGCTTGTTTTTTCTCCCTCCCTTGAGCTCTCAACATGGGACAATCTCTCTTCATATGACCACTCTTTCCACAAACATAGCAATTATTCGTGCCGACATGGCACTTACCTTCATGCTTCTTGCCACACTTTTAACAACTAGCTCTTTCAACATAAGAACCACCGCCTTTTATTCCTTGTGGCTTAGGGTTAGACACCTTACCTTTGATGACCCTAGGAGTATTGGAAGGAACTTGGTTGGAAAACTTCTTCTTAAACTTTGGCTTATGTTGAATCCCAAATTTACCCTTGGAAAAATTTGCATCATCGGTCTTTACCCTCTTCAATTTTCTACCCATTTTCTTGAGCTTTTGTTCCTCAATTTGTTCAGCATGAACCATAAGATGAGAGATATTCATGCTTGGAATAAGCATAGCCGACCTACATTCATTCACCACAAGATCGGATATTCCCTCAACAAATTTGTTCATATTAGCCATAGAGTCCGCCACTAATGTAGGAGCATACTTGGACAATTGAGTTAACTTGACGCAATATTCCTTCATGCTCATTCCTCCTTGACGAAGATTGATGAATTCTTGCATTTTCCTTTCCCTTAATTCCAATGGGAAGAACCTATCAAGGAAGGCTGTCTTGAATGATGCCCAATCTACCGGAACCGCTCAAATAGGCCTCTCCTCTTTCCATTGCTCATACCATACTTGAGCTACATCTTTGAGTTAATAGGCGGCTAGCTCTGCCTTTTCTTAAGGAGACACACCCATAACATCTAGCACCTTTAACACTTCATCAATGAACCCTTGTGGGTCCTCCTCCACCTTGGAGCCAAGGATGGTAGGAAGATTCATCCTAGTGAAATCCCTTAACCTTGAAGCAGTTGTGCTAGCATTGGGGTTCACTTGCACCCTACCATCTCTAGCAACTTTAGTCGCTAAGACATGAGTCAAACCTTGAATAGACGACCTTATCTCCACATTAGACATAACTCCCTCTTCAATAGGAATTTAAGGCCCTTGTTGACCTTGAGGATCTTGGTTGCCTTTGGGAGGAACTCCCTCATTTGCAATCTCCTCCTCAACCCTTCTTGCGGCTGCTCTTCTAGTAGTCATGGCCTATGTGCACAAGAAAAGGATTAGAAGAAAGGACGTGTAAAGTTAAGACTCTTAGGCACGACTTCACGAATATCAAAATATGGGAAGGTTCCTAAGCATCACATAGCCTCTTATTCATAAGTGTGGCACGCTTCAAACTTATGAACAAGACTCTAATAGATGTGGTTCATCAGACATCAATCCTAATATTATCCAAAACCTTATGCTCTGATACCAAGTTTATCAAGACCCAAGGGCACTCCCTCGTCGTAACATTGTGTACTTGACCCTGATGGGGTCTTATACAGGACCTTAGCATAATCATCATTGCATAAATACATTGAATAATGTGGAATTTAAAAACTTTTCACAATCAATGTCAAACTCTTTCACAATAGAAAATAGAGTGTCTAGACATCATCTCATTAACCATCTAAGTACAACATAGAAGTCTCAAATAGGGAGCTTAGCCCTTTACAATAAAAGAGTCTCATAATAGGAAGTACATAGAAGTCTATTAGTCTATTACAATAGAAAGAAACATAAGTGGCATCATGTTGTCCTTGGAACTTGAGGACATACCAAAGTCCTGGAGAGTGCAATCCAAGCTTTCTCTTCTTCACAACGAGAACCTACTAGCCGAAACCTACACTTAGTAGAAAAATTGAATAAATATGGGTTAGCACAATCAATTGTACTAAGTATGGAATCCATGCAATTAAAACCATTTAAAACATGCAATAAAAGGAACTTTTGTTGAAAACATGCTATTTCAAGTTAAAAGTCACCATGCACATTCAAGTAATACATAATCAATCCATACCATAAGATAAAGAGGCATTCATGACCATAAGTAACATCATATTTAACCAAAGTTCATATCTTATATGTTTGAGTTCAATTAACATCATACCGTAAAGACACCACCCATGACCCCCTTTCAAGTTCACTTGTGCAATGTACATATGAAGTCTCATACCCCCATTTATACTAAGTAAAGCCACCAAGAAGACCCAAGTGTAGTCACATACATAATCAACATCATAATAGGTGAAACCAACCTTAACATCATTCATAAGTTACCATACATAAAGGACTCACACAAGAACTCCTCAAATAACCCACTTGTGCAATGTCTAGGTAAAGTCCCATACCCTTACCTATGCCAAGTAGTACCCCCTCAAGAGGCCCTATATAGATTTCATATTCATATTGATAAGTCATATTCATTTCTTAGTTCGTATTCCTTAAACATAGGGAGATTAGCAATAACCGACATAGACCATGTGATCTACATGGAATCCTGTGTTGTACTCCCACACCAAAAAGAGAGTGTCATACTTGCCTAAGGTAGTACATGCATAATAGCTTCTAAGTGGATCCACTAGCTAAAACCTATGTGGGCACATATTTAAAGGATATCGGGAGTACTACTAGAAACCTTGTACTACTAGCGTGCGGGTTTCCATCTCATGAGACACCATAATGTGAACCCAACTACTAACGTGAAGGAACCCATCTCATATTCATATCCGCTCGGTGCTAATCACAATTCCCTTGAATTAACATTAAGCCTTTACTTAAGTTTATTGTTAATATGAGAGTGCACTTAGGCATTCATCCCAAATTACATCACATTAGCTCAAGGACTCATTAGGTTAGAAAAGCCTTTTCTCCTAAGAATCAAGAACATGTGAGAATTTTCCCTAATATTATAGTCATATAGAGAATTACCTTTCATTCAACATACCAATACTATCATAATTATAGCATAACATACATGTTCATATCATAGCATAACATACATTTTCGAATCATAGCATAACATAAATGACCATATTTAGGGTTGTAGGGAAGGGGAAATCATGATTCAACTCCACAATACATAAATCAAGTAAGCATCTCCACCTTAAGTGGATCAACACTTCAATATAAGAATTCTCACCAATCGAAAGCCCTCATCATAGCCTTCAGGGCTTTTCTTCAAGATTCAACCCTAATTTCTCGACATTCATACATCATATAAGATATCATCATAATAAAATAATGAATTACATGTAAACATACTAGATTCTCATCTTTCATTCATCAATCAAAGCATACTAGGGTTTAGATTTGAGAAAGAAGGGAAATCACGGGTCTTGTGGGGGAATTGCTAAAAAACCATAAACATTACATGAATTCATCCACAAACCTTCATATATAATCATAAACAATCATTATAGATCAATGGAAACGATTTTAGAAAGAGACCCACGAATTTGATTGAAAAACCTAGAAGTTGGGGAACTTTGAAATCCAATTTTTGAGAGTGCCTCTTGGGGAAAAGATCCCAAGAGTAAAGAGCATCCATACCTTAGGTAATTCCTTGAGAATTGATGGAGAAATTCGAGATCTTGGTGCCTAGATGAACCTTGATCTCTTTCTTCAATGGTGTTGTTAGAGAGAAGGTTTTGGGAGAGGGAAGTTGTGTTTTGATATTTGAGTTGTGAGTTTAGTTAAATGACTTAAATTCTTAGGGTTAGGGTCTTATAGTTGGTTTTAGAAAGGTAATTAATTATCTAACCACCCCTCCTAACCTTTCATTAAGTAACTAACTAAAACTAATACCCCTAAACTAAAATTAAAATTCGAAACCTGGCAGCATCTACGGCCCTCCACCTACGGACCGTAGGTGGAGTTACGGACCGTGCTGTGCACTTCGTCGTTTGGGACCGAGGCTCCCTTTTGGGATCTAAGCTTCCCCAAACTAAGTCCCCACCTACGAACTAGACCTACGGTCCGTAGACCAGTCTACTTGCCGTAGTTTGGGTCTCATAGGTGCTACTGTTTTTAACAAATTTTTGGCCAAAGGTTGGGTCCTCCTCAAGGACCCCTAGGGTGGTCCTTGGGGGGGTCGTACCCGGATGTTTGGAACCTAAACATGAAGTTCTACTTATATAAACCATTTTTTCCAAGATTTAGTCCTCATACATCACTCCAAAACCTTACTACAAGACCTAAGACTACACTAGTTCAAGTTACTAGTTTCCGAACGTCAAGGTCGTTTCTTGACATTCATTCACTAACACTTTCTTACTAAGTTAGTTACATTAGATAAGGACTTAAAATATCATTTTTATCCTTTTTAAGTTAGTAGACATCATATAAGGTTCTAGCTTAGGACGTTAGACTTTTGGGGTATTACATATAACTATTTGGACCAGACATAGTGAAGCAAGCCATATAACATGTTAAGTTAATTAGAGAGCGGTTTTCGACAGCCCAAATCCACCAAAAAGAATACACGGGTGTTACGTGGTGGAACCTAGAGTATTGTTGATGATTAGGTCTTTCTGAGAGTTTCACCTATGAAGGGGGTTATGAGATTCGGCAAAAAGGGAAAGTTGAGCCCTAGTTACATTGGGCCTTATAGTATATTGCGATGTATAGGTCGAGTTGCCTATGATAGTGAGTTAACTCAAGGGTTAGAAGCAGTACACCCAATTTTTCATGTTTCTATGTTACAGAAGTGTATTGGAGACAAAACATGTATAATGCCGACAATTAATGTTTAGATTTCATAGGATATTTCTTATAAAGAAGTCCTTGTTGCCATAGTAGATCTACAAATTAGAAGATTGTGAAATAAGGATATAACTTTTGTAAAAGTGTTGTGGGTGGCCACAATGTTGAGGAGCTGACGTGGGAAGTTGAGAAGGACATGAAATCCAAATATCCTCACATGTTTTTTCCTTCAAATGAGAAGACCAGAAGTTGAGTATATGAGCTATGTTACTTATGAGTTGTATGGGTTCTTTTATTGTTTCATATGATATCGAGAATACAATCATCATTCGAGGATGAATGTCCCTAAAAGGAGAGGGGGAGGCTATGACACCCCGTCCATTTGAACGTTGGGATTAACTTGTACTTTTGGAATAAGAGTAAGACTACTTAACATATAAGGAAGGATGTTTTATGAGTTATTTTGAATTGCAATTTTTTTTAATGTGAAGTGTTAAAGTTGAGAAAGTTGCTAAAAAAAATCGGCAAAGGTTATTGTAAATGGTCTTAAGGAATTTCTCTGAAATTTTGGTCAATTTTTTCTATAATTTTCTCCTAGCATATCAAGAGTTACAATGCCCATTACCTATCAAATTGATGGTATACGAGTCTAGTTTCCAATACACTAAATCGTTCATCCATACGACATCAAAGTAGAGAGTTATGCATAATTTAGTAAGACTGCACAAACAAGCAAGTCTAAGCAGGCCCCCCTAACTCTAAGTCGGTGCTCTTTTTAAAAGACCATCACCTTCATCATTTTTCTCATAAAAAGCTGAAGAAACCTAGAAAAAATGATAGAACATTCTTTCAATACTCCATGGATACTTGGATTCTCAACTCGGATGTTTAACGAAAGTTGCTACGTTACGAACTTATCGTTGTGGTATAATTTTCTTGTCAACTTAGGCTTCGTTTGATGTTACAGAAAGGAGGCAGAATTTTCATAGTATTATTTCAGACTCTTTGGTTGAGGTAATATTATTTTTACTACCCTCATTCGTAATTCCATATCATAATATCATTTTTATAGTTTTTTGAGCTTCGTGGTGGTGTTTTTGATGTTGTGGGTGTGAGCAGCCCCTTTATCTTGTTTAATTGGATGTTATTATGGTTTAGTGATGGTGTTGAAGTGATGGAGGTAATTAGGGGGTTGGTCCAATTCTTATTAGAGACACATACGATGGTTGTTTTACTCACTAGTGTGAAATAAAGATAGTTATGTTGCCTCGGGAGCTTGCCGCTCCTTTGAGATATTGTAGGAATGCCTTCAATATAGTTAGTTGTTGATTGCTGTTTCTATTTCCCTCACTTTGTGGGTTGGATTTGGCTGGTCACGAGTGTGGCAATAGTGTCTTATTGATTAGTCCTGGCTTGTTCTTGCAGCCTCACTGATTTGCGCATAGTTGCATTAGTTTTGTTGGGCAAGCTTCATAGAAACACTTTTTGGGCTTCAGTTGGAAGGTATGGTAAGGCTATTATTTCTCTTCTGGCACGATTCTAATTGCCTAAGCTTGTCATGGTCGGTGTATTATCATTAGTTGACCTGTAGCCCTGTCCTTTTGAGTTGGCTTTAACCATGTGATATAATATCTATCGATGAAACTCTACTCCTTACTTACTAGTTTAGAAAAGCAGGTTACGATTTTGTTTTGATTAATTATGATTACTTTTTACTGTTGTGATGTTTTATTATCTAGCTGCCGCGTTTGAGATTATGTTGGTCACAAAATACATTGACTCATGATACACATTAATTCTTTTATCGAGCCTATGGGTCGGGTATATCGAGACTTCAAGCCAAGTAGACCAAGCCTTTAGGATGGGTAGACCAAGACTTCGGGCCAGGTAGACCAACCTTTGGGGCTGGGTAGACCGAGCCTATGGGCTGAGTAGGCTGTACCTATGGAGCAACATATATGTATTGTACCACAAAGCCTCAAATTTGCATTGATTCATGCCACACCTCCAAAGAAGAATATGTATTGTATTGCAAATCTCTCAGATTTGCATTGATTCATAACACATGTATATTCTAAAAGTTCAGATCAGATTACCATTGGGATCCATGTTGGGTATTTAGCGATTGTTTGCATACTCTAGGACTTATAGTGATTGTCTGTTGTTTGTACCTTCCAAGCTTATAGGGGCCTGGTTAAGTTCTTGCTTGTTATATGATTATTTTATCTTATTGTAGGGGATAAGGTATTGTCCTTATGTTTCACCCCTACCCTTTTCATTAAGTATTTATACTTAAGTTTCAGCTTTCGTTTGACCTTATATGCTCAGTACATTATTTTGTACTGATGCCCAATGCCGCGGGGCGCTGCATTCATGCCTGCAGGTCCTGAGCAACGTCCAGAAAAACCTTCCTAGTAGCATAGCTGCATATCCAGTTGAATGGTTGACTCCTTTCTTTAGGGGTTTCTAGAGTCCTAGAAGTTTTCTTATTTTTTGGTTTACAGTTTTTGGGTAGGTTGGTGCCCTGTCTCGTCCAAGTGTTATATTCATAGAGGCTTGTAGACTACTGTGTTGTTTTGTTAGTCACGTTAATGGCCATATTGCCCTTGCTTTCTAGCCAGGTGTTGTTTGATAGGTTCTTGGCATATTGCTTACATATGTTATTGTTTGCAGTTCCTGTATAGAGATCATGGTGACGCACATAGGATTTATACTTTCCTAGATACCATGGTGGCCTTGATGGCTCAAACAAGTTTCTATGCTAGCTGGGTGAAGGTGTCACTAGTTTGGACTGAATGCCCCTTCTTTTTCTTGTGACCCCATTTTTGGGTTGCACACTTGTTTGTGTAGATAATTTGGGGTTGTAGGTTGTTATCGCCGAGGAGCCTCAAATGGATCACTGATTACTATGCCCATCTACTTTTTCGACGGAGTTGGAGGAGAAGAGTCTCTGTTGGAATGCATATTCGAAGTCACCACATTCTTTCTCTTTGTCTTAGCCATAATCTTCAAAGCACAAGCATTCAAACATAGAATCAGAGAAGGATAGTCGAAATCAAACTCAAATGAAAGCACAGTGCAAAAATGTTCTGAGGCTTGCCTAATGAGAAGGTAGTTCGCCTAACAAGATGGGTGAACTCTGGTGATCTCACCGAATAAAATATAATTGAACATGAAATAATTTAGGCCCAATGGGTGGAGTCACTTCCAACTCAGCAATTTGTGAAGTTTGCTTCGGTGAGCTAAGACAAGTCCGCCGAAACTGACAATGCAAAACGAAAAGAAACAAGAATTAAGGGCGTTGTCCACTCCCACTTGGCGATAAACTGAGTTGGTTTTGCGAACAAAGAAAAGATCGCCAAATGGAACAGTGCCCAAGGTCAAATATTCACTCAAAAAGGTGAGCTGGGGCTTATTCGGCGATTCACCTAACCACCTTGGCGAGCTAAGACAAGCCTGTCAAACATGTGGTGTTGAGCCCAATGCCTAATTTCACAGACAAACCTAACATATGCAACAAAATCAAGTTTCGTAACCTTATTACCATCCACACACATGCTTATCAACCCATGGGTACTCAAAATTCACCCCGATATCACAAAGTATTTCTCAAGTTAACGATTTACACTTAGGAAAGTCGTCTTTCTATATATCATAGGGTAAAATTATGCAATCGGGTCAACACAGGGCTAGTCAGACTTCACCCATAATATTAAACCAAGTTCCACGAAATATTAGGGTTCAATTTCTAAATTCAACCAACACAAGCAAGTTTAACAATTTCTAAGGAAAAACAAAAGCAATCAAATCATTAGCATAGTTCAATATGATCATTATAGTACTACCCATGAAAATACAACAATCACATGCATCACATGGCCTAATGCCCATACATTAAAAATAATTTAAGGCTAAAACTATGAAATCAAAATTGAAAACAACCTAAAAAATGAAACAAAAAATAAAAATAAGGGTGATTAGAGTTGGTTCAACTGATTTAGCAACAAAATGCACTCCACGCACTCAACAATCACACATAAAGGATGCTCACACACTCAAATATGGTATATATAGCAAAAGAAAAGAAAAGGTCTCAAAAATGACAAAGGGTTTTCTTTTTTAATTTGAAAAGACCATTGGCCTTTTATACCAGTCACCCTTGCGATCATGACTAACGTCACTAGCTGCGTTTGGCAGATTTCCAACTAGAGCTAAAGCTCACTGAAAATGCCTAAATGATTACCAAATCTAAAGGCTGATTCGGCAAACCTGATGGATTACACATAATGTACTTACGCAGATCACCTTTTAGATATGAGATCATCTAAATAGACAATACCCTTTTTCACATTTTGTATCCAAGAGGGCAAACAAGAATGATTTCACACAACGCCTTCGACAGAACATCGTGGTTTTGGCATTGCCTAATGTTCCCCTTAAAACACTTTGATTTCTTTTAAACTTGCACTCACAACACAATTTATTGAAAGACATAAAACAAAATTAAAGACATGGGTTGCCTCCTAAGAAGCACCTTATTTAATGGTGTGGCAATACATAGTTCTCATTTCCTTATCATTCATTTTTGGGATTTAAAACGGTGTAACAAGTCAACATTCAGTTTTTCCTTGGGTTGAGATGAGTAGAGATCTTGCACAATTAAATCTCTAGTTGCTTGATAGATACATAATTATTGATTGCCGTTTGAGATAAAGTGGAGAAACATTTTTTCAATTGTATCAACACTTTGTCGGACCCTTCAACCTTGTTGAAGATCCTTGTAAGCATTTCCTTTGTTTGGTTTCCTTCTATCCCAGCTGGGTCCTTTGGTCGTTAATGATCATGAGGAAGAACATATCTATCTTTGTCTACCACCCTATCTCTCAAATTTGAAACCCTCCAATCTTTTCAACCGTTGTCCCACTCGTTGTTCTAACCTTGGGTCCTACCTTTTCATTGGGAATATGGGAGATAACCCGCTATTTATTTTCCCAATACTGAACTTCTTTCATTATATAATTCCTCAAACTTGGCATCATTGGGGCAGTACCCACTATTGGTTCCAACCGCATTCCCAATTTGAGTCCACCTCCCATGACATGTTTAGACAATAAACCTAGCTGGGTAATCATTTTAGCTATTGTAACACCTCAGAATCTGGTAGGCTAAGCTAAGGGCTATTTACTAAGTCTAGAAATGGAGATTTGAGCCTTGGCACCCTCCGCGAAGGCCCACACAGACCGTGAATGGCACCACAGTTCGTTTTAAGGGTCATGGAGCCTAGACAGTAGCAAGCCAAGGGAGGCTCAGCTCCCACGAGCACCATAACGGCTTGTGGTGGGTAGCACAACTCATGGTGGTGCCCGTGTAGGTGAGGAAGTAAGCTCCCTAAGAGTCACTACAACAAAAATAACTTATACCGGCAATAAATATTGACATTAATAAAGCGTGCTAAAGTCTTTACCGGTATTAGTTAAGTGCCATTAGAACCAATGTCGCTAAAGGCTTTAGGGACATATACCAAGAGTATTAATTGCCGCTAAAAATACATAATTAGCAGCAATTAAGAATTAATTTCCGCTAATGATCATTTTTGATGTAGTGAGTGCCCAAATTGGGACCCTCCCCATGAGCCACTAGACGGCTCGTGAAGGTCACCACGGGCCGTGGGAAGGGTCGTGGTTATAAGTTAGGATTAGAGGGGTTTAAGGGTGGTTTTCCAAGGAACTATTCCATGACCATGAATGGCACCACGGTCTGTCAAAGGCACCACGGCTCGTGGAGCCTCACGTGAAGGTAAGGCAGACTACTTAAAGTTAGGGGCTATTGGGTCTTTTCCATTTTTAACTGAATTAATACTATGTCGTTTTACCCAAGGCTAGGACCCCTCTATAAGTGATTTTAACCCCAAAATTCACCCATTCAAGTCATTATATCCAAAACCACAAAGAAATCCCAAAGTTCTTCTCTCATATATTTCTCTCTCTAGAACTTGAAGAAGAAGAAAGAGTTGAAGCTAGGATCAAAGTCAAGTCTCCATTCCTCGAGAATTTGTGGGCCTTGTAATCAAGGTATGATGGCTTTTCATCCATGGAATCCTTTCTTCCATGAAGTCCCTAAGATTCCCCAATTGAAAAGAGAAAATTTCCCAATTTGAGTTACGATTTTCTTCCAATTTTGTAGATATTGATGAATGTTGATCCAATTGAATGTATTATGATTGTTTATGATTGAATTGATATGATTATAAAATTTTAGGATTAATTTGCATGTACACATGCCTAACCCATGTCTAGAAAGATGAAATTGATGTAAATCAGTTTTATGCCATAAAAGGAGAATTGGTGGGTTTAGATGTATTTTATCTAGAATTGATGAGATACATTAGAATTAAAGCTTATATGATGAATTATGATTAGAATTGCTTAAGATTGAAACATATATGATGATTGTGATATACATTGCTTTGAGAGTGAAGAATATATGATGATTATGAGATGAAGGGCTTTGAGAGTAAAGTTCTATTATGAATTGATGATTTAGATGTGATTGTTGTGGAAGGCATTGTTCCCTTATAAATTGCTTATGTAGGAATGTGAATGATTCTAGGTTGAAAGACTTTCTCACCTAAAATGAATCTAATAACTTATGATAATAAGACCTAACTTGGATTAGTAATGTGATACCTTCCATGGATATCTTGAATTAGTAAATAGATGATGCCTTTTCATGGTATCTTGAGTTGGTAAGTAGATGACACCATTTCACGGTAGCTTGACTTGGCAAGGAGATGACACCCATTTCATGGTATCTTGAATTGGTAAGGAGATGATACTATTTCATGGTAGCTTGACTTGGTAAGGAGATGATACCATATCATGGTAGCTTGGATTGGTGAGATGATACCTTTCCATGGCAGCTTGGATTGACATAATGATGTGCTCTTCCATGGACAATGAGTTAGCTTGGATTGGCAAGTTGATGTTCCTTCCATGGGTAATGAGAACAACTAAGAATTGACTACTTCTCACATTAAAGTTATCATAGTTATGCTGAAGCAAGGTTACTTCAAGGAAGTATCATAGTTATGATGAACCATATTATAGCTTTCAAGTGTTAGCACAAGCCGTGATGGCCCGAGACAATAGTGAAGTTGTGAACCCCATGAACCAAAAGGTGGGTACGTCGGCATCTATAGTGAGGGACTTCACAAGGATGAATCCTCCAAAATTCTACAATTCTAATGTTGAGGAAGATACTCAAGAGTTCATTGAAAAAGTCTTCAAGGTATTGGCCATCAGGGGAGTGACTCCGATGGAAAATATGGAATTGGCAGCTTATCAACTAAATGGGTTGCTCAAATTTGGTTCAACCAATAGCAGGAAGCAACACCGGTAGATACGGGTCCCTTAGAATCGGAAAGGTTTAAATCCACTTTCTTTGATAGGTTCTTTCCTCTTGAGATGATGGAGGCTAAAGTTCTTGAGTTCATTAATCTCCTATAAGGAAATATGAGCGTGAAAGAATATGCCTTGAGATTTACTCAATTGTCTAGGTATGCTCCTTCTATAGTTGCTTACTCTAGGGAAAGGATGAGAAAGTTCGTTTAGGGTGTGTCCAAACTGGTAATGAAAGAGTGTCGTACGGCTATGCTTGTCCATAACATGGACATTTACCGTCTCATGGTCCATGCCTAACAGATTGAAGATGAAGAGCTCAAAGAGATGTTTAGGGAAACAAAGAGGGCAAGGACAAATAATGATAAGTTTTCATACTCTAGGTCTGGTGGACGTGTCGTTCAAGGTTTAGACAAAGGTTCTCCGGGCAAGGTTCTTCTAATTTTCCTCCAAGGTCCAACAATGAAAGGGTTTCTAACCCTAAACCTCAAGGAGAAAATGGTAGTAGGTCCATATTGCCTACTTGTGCTAGGTGTAAAAAGAAGCATGAGGGTAAGAGTCTAGCCAACACCGATGGTTGCTTTAGTTGTGGAAAAAGTAGTCATAAAATGAGGGATTGTCCAATGATTAAGGCTAACAGAAGAGAGGGCAATCAAGATGCTCCTAGTGGTTCGGATTCCAATGCTCCCAAGCAAAACTGATTCTATGCACTCCAAACTCGAGGTGAACAAGAGAGTTCTCCCGATGTGTTTACCGGTATGTTGAAAGTTTTCCAAATTTATGTATATGCTTTACTTGATCCCGATGCTACTTTGTCTTTTATGACGCCATATGTAACTATAAAATTTGATGTGTTTCACGATGTGTTATTAGATCCTTTTTCTGTCTCTGCTTCTATTGGTGATTGTGTGATGGCTGAGATTGTTTATAGAAAGTGTCCCCTCTCCTTATCCCATAGAGTTACTCTTGTTGACTTGATAGAGCTTGATGTGCAAGATTTTGATGTCATCCTTGAGATGGATTGGTTGCACTCTTTTTATGGTTATATTGGTTGTAGGAGTCACCTAGTCATGTTTCAGTTCCTGAATAAGCCTATGCCAGAGTGGAAGGGGGGAAATTCTATGCCGAAAGATCGGTTTATTTCTTATCTTAAAGCTAGAAAGATGATTTCTAAGGGTTGCTTGTACCATCTAGTTAGGGTGAGGGATGTGCATTCTGAAACCCCTAATCTTGAGTCGGTCCCCATTGTTAATGAGTATCCAGAAGTGTTCCCATATGGTTTACCCAGTATTCCTCCCAAAAGGGAAATAGACTTTGGCATTGAACTTCTCCCATATACGCCTCCTATTTCTATTCCTCCTTATAGAATGGCTCTGGTAGAACTTAAATAATTAAATGAGAAATTGGAAGATTTGTTGGATAAGGGTTTTATCTGACCGAGTATCTCTCCATGAGGTGCTCCAGTTTTGTTTGTTTAGAGGAAAGATGGTTGAATCCGAATGTGCATTGACTATCGGTAATCTAATAAGGTGACTATTAAGAATAAGTTTCCTCTTCCAAGGATAGATGATTTGTTTGACCAACTCCAAGGTGGAAGTTAATTCTCTAAGATTGACCTTAGGTCGGGTTATCACCAATTGAAGGTAGAAAATGATGATATCTCGAAAACAACTTTTAGAACCCGGTATGGTCATTATGAGTTTTGGGTGATGTCGTTTGTCTTGACTAATTCTCCGATGACATTTTTGAATATGATGAATAGGGTGTTTAGACAATACCTTGTTATGTTCGTAAATGTGTTCATTGATGATATTTTAATCTATTCAAGGAGTAAGGATGACCATATTAATCATTTGATGATTGTGTTGCAAATCCTTAAAGAACAACAACTCTTTGCAAAGTTTAGCAAGTGTGAATTTTGGCTAAGGTCCGTATCTTTTCTTGGTCATATTGTTTCAAGTAAGGGTATTGAGGTAGATCCTAAGAAGACAAATCCAGTCAAGAATTGGCCTACACCTCTATCACCTTCGGACATTAGAAGTTTCTTGGGTTTAGCTGGTTATTACCGAAGGTTTTTTGAGGGGTTTTCTTCCATTGCCACTCCTTTGACGGCTTTGACTCATAAGAAGGCCAAGTTCATATGGTCTAAATTATGTGACATGAGTTTCCAAGAGTTGAAATATAGACTTACTTCCACTCCAGTTTTGACTTCACCGGAAGGGATGGATGGTTTTGTGGTATATTGTTATGCCTCGAGAATTGGGTCGGGGTGTGTACTTATGCAGAATGGTAAAGTTATTCCCTATGCTTCGAGACAACTTAAGGTCCATGAGAATAATTATCCAACCCACGATCTTGAATTAGCGGTGATGGTTTTTGCCTTAAAGATTTGGAGGCATTATTTATATGGTGTGCATGTCGATGTGTTTACCGACCACAAGAGCATACAATATGTGTTTAATCAGAAAGATCTGAATCTTCGTCAAAGAAGGTGGCTTGAGTTATTTAAAGACTATGATATGAGTGTTCTCTATCACCACGGTAAGGCGAATGTAGTAGAGGATACCCTTAGTCGATTATCAATGGGTAGTGTAACCCATATAGAAGAAGGTATGAAGGATTTGGTACAAGAAGTACATAGTTTGGCTCGATTGGGTGTTCAATTAGTTTATTCCACAAAGGGTGGTGTTATGGTTCATAATGGGTTATAATAGTCTTTTGTGGCGGATGTGAAGGCCAAACAAGGTCTTGATCCCATTTTAGTAGAATTGAAAGAAGCAGTACTTAGAAAGTCTGTTGAGGCTTTCTCCCAAGAGGGAGATGGTGTACTTAGATATCAAGATCATTTGTGTGTTTCAAATGTTGATGACTTAAGGGAACATATCTTGATAGAAGCCCACAGTTCTCGATATTCCATTCACCCAGGAGGTACCAAGATGTACCATGACTTGCGGGATGTCTATTGGTTGAATGGAATGAATATGGATATTCCGGGATTTGTAGCTAAGTGTCCAAATTGCCAACAAATGAAAGTTGAGCATCAGAAACCGAGAGGTTTATCCCAAGACATTCGCATTCCTACTTGGCAGTGGGAAGACTTGAATATGGACTTTATAGTAGGCTTGCCACGTACCCGACGGCAATATGATTCAATTTAGGTTATAGTAGACTGAATGATGAAATCGGCCCATTATTCTTGTCAAGTTTTATTATTCGGTGGAAGATTATGCTAAGTTATATTTCTGGGAAATGGTAAGGTTGCATGGAGTATCATTTTCCATTATCTCCGATAGAGGTACTCAGTTTACTTCTCAGTTTTAGAAGTCATTCCAAAAGAGTCTTGGCCCTAAAGTGAGGCTTAGCATGGATTTTCACCCACAAACCGATGGGTAAGAGGAGCGACCTATTCAAACTTTGGAAGACATGTTGAGAGCATGTGTCATCGATTTCAAGGGAAATTGGGATGATCACTTGCCATTATTTGAGTTTTCTTATAATAACAGCTTCTAGTATTGGTATGGCTCCCTTTGAGGATCTTTATGGTAGGAGGTGTAGGTCTCCTATAGGTTTGTTTGAGGTGGGTGAAGTTGCCTTAATAGGACTCGAGTTAGTTAATGAGGCTATGAAGAGTGAGGTAATGAGTTCCTCATGGTTTACCCTCTGTTTGAAGTCATGTGTGTTTTCGATATTCCCATGATTTCCTTATGTTATGCATGTTCATGAAAGCTTGTGTTTTGAAAGAAAATGAGTTTATATGAATGATTTTCCTCATTTTGTAGTGCATTGAGTATGAGTTGCCTATAGACTTCATGAGATCAATTCATGAACATACCTTTGCTTGGAGTTGAGAAATTCCTCCTTGGATATATGCTGTGAGCGTAGATGGCATATATGCTCCATGAGATTGTGTTGAGCATGCTTTAAGATTAGAGATGGTAGTTCCTCCTTGGACATGTGAAGTTTTGAATTTCATGCATATTGGATTGCTAGATGTAGTTCCTACCTTCCTTATGATGCATTAAGTATGTTTATCTTGGAGTTGATGTTTCCTCCTTTGTTGTGTGCATTTAGATGAGTTGCATGCAGGATGGGCTGCTAGTATTGAGTCTTTTCTTCTGAAAGGTGTCTAGAAATTCCATTTGAGGACGAATGTTCCCAATGGGGGGATAATGTAACACTGCAGAATCTAGTAGGCTAACCTAAGGGCAAAGTGCTAAGTCTAGAACTAGAGATTTGAGCCTTGGCACCCTACACAGAGGTCGACAAGGATCGTGAAGGGAACCATGGTTTATTTTGAGGGTCGAGAGCCCAGGAAGTAGAAAGCCAAGGGAGTCTCACCTCCCACAAGCACCATGACAGCTTGTGGGGGCACCACAACTCGTGGTGGTGCCCTTGAAGGTGAGGCAGTAAGCTCCCTAAGATTGCCCAAATTGGTACCCTCCCTACGAGCCACTAGACTGTTCGTGAAGGTCACCACAGGCTGTGGAAAGGGTCGTGGTTATAAGTTAGGATGAGAAGGATTTAGGGGTTATTTTCCAAGCCACTAGTGTGTGACCACGGATGGCACCAGGGTCCATCCAAGCCACCACCGCTCCTGGAGCCTCACGTGAAGGTGAGGCAGTCCACTGAAAGTTAGAGGCTTTTGGGTCTTTTTCGGTTTTAAGTGAAATAATACTATGTAATTTTAACCAAGCCACAGACCCCTATATAAGTGATTTTAACCCCAAAACTCACCCATTCAAGTCATTATTTCCAAGACCCCAAAGAAATCCCAAAGTTTTTCTCTCATATATTTCTCTCTAGAACTTGAAGAAAAATGAGGAGTCAAAGCTAGGATCAAGGTCAAGTGTCTATTACTCAATCATTTATGGGCTTTGTAATCAAGGTATGATGGCTTTTCATCCATGTAATGATTTCTTCCATGGAGTCCTTAAGATTCCCCAATTGAAAAGAGGAAATTCCCCAATTTGAGTTAGAGTTTTCTTCCAATGTTGTGGGTATTGATGAATGTTGATCCAAATGTGTGGATTATTAATGTTTATGATTGAATTGGTATGATTACATATTTTTAGGATGAATTTACATGTACCCATGCCTAACGCATGTCTAGAAATATTAAATTGATGTAAATGGGTTTTATGCGATGAAAATAAATATTTGTGGGTTTAGATGTATTATATCTAGGATTGATGAGATACATTAGAATTTAATCTTATATTATGAACTATGATTAGAATTGCTTGAGTTTGAACCATAAGTGATGATTGTGATATACATTTATGTGGGAGTGAAGCATATATGATGATTATGAGATGTAGGGCTTTGAGAGTAAAGTTCTAGTATGAATTGATGATTAATATGCGATTTTTGTGGAAGACATAGTTCCTTTCTAAATTTCTTATGTATGAATGTGAATGAATCCAGGTTGAAAGTCTTGCTCGCCTAAAATGAATCTAAGAACTTATGAATTATGATAATAAGACCTAGCTTGGATTGGTAATTTGATACCTTCCATGGATAGCTTGAATTGGTATATAGATGATTCTTTTTCATGGTAGCTTGCGTTGGGAAGTGGATAACACCATTTCATGGTAGCTTGACTCTGTAAGGAGATGACACCATTTCATGATAGCTTGAATTGGTAGGGAGATGATACCATTTCATGGTAGCTTGACTTGGTAAGGAGATGATACCATTTCATGGAAACTTGGATTGGTGAGATGATACCTTTCCATGGTAGCTTGGATTGGCATACTGATGTGCTCTTCCATGGACGATGACTTAGCTTGGATTGGCAAGATGATATGCCTTCCATGGGTAATGAGAATAACTAAGAATTGACTACTTCTCACATTAAAGTTAGCATAGTTATGATGAAGCAAGGTTACTTCAAGGAAGTATTGCAAGTATGGTTTAAGATGAGATTCACTTGTGTTGATTATGGTTCATGCTTATGTTGCTTAATTCTTATGTTTATGTCGATGTTTATGTAAGATATCATATTTAGTACATGTTTGTACTAACACATACTCTTGCCTATATTTCTTATCCAAATGTACGGTCCGGCGATCTCGACTCTCATCAAGAGGCTAGGATTTTAGTAGTGGCAAGATTTGAAGATTGGTGAGTCCTCATAACATCCGAAGATATAACCACCTTTTCCTTATGTTCTTTCATATTATGTTTTGAACATTGTTGTATGGGCTGTGTCCCAAGATATTCATTCTTTAGATGGTTTTGAGACAAAGTATAATAGACTTCCGATTTTGTTATGAAACTTTGATGTTGTTGAAAATATTTTAAATTTCGCTCATTTCTATTATCTTATGTTATGAAAACTAAGTGGCTTATATGAGGCCTCTCGGGGTCTTGTATGCCATGTGACATCCAGGGTGTACCCCTGGGTTGTGACAACCATTTTTTCATCTCGTTTATTGTCCTTTTCGAAATTTTCATTGCTCAAGATTAGTTTTTGAGCAGACACTTGGTCTTCTCTAGTATGTCATGCTTGATTAACTTTGGTTATTTATTCAAGAAACAAGATGCTAAGTCATAAGGTTGTCTCATTAATCCTCCATGGACTAACGGATCAGCCATACATTTGTTGATTGAATCAAGGCTACAACAGAAGTACTACAACATCAAATTTTCCTGAACACCATGTGTTGGACATTGAAAAAGTATATTCTTGAACCGCAAACAAGTCTCATGTAGAGGTTCACCTCCAACTTTCTAGAAATTTTGAATTTGGGTTCTATGTTCTACCATCTTCGATGAGGGAAAGAGTCTCTCATAGACTTCATTATTCAACTCCTCCCAAGAAGTGATAGAGTAAGTTGGAAATTCTGCCAACCATCTTTTAGCTTCACCCATAAAAAATAAACGGAATAACCTTAACGTCACAAAATCTTGTGAGATGTTTTTGAACACAAACGTCCACACACCTCCAAAAAAATTCGATTGAAAGGTTATTCTAATGAACACATACACACATTATTGTGAAATGTTTTCTCACATAGTAAGGATTCTAATGTTGAAAGGCTTTTCTAAACTAATTGAATCTAAGAGTAAAAGTGATCATGGATGGTGATAAGTTTCTCACGCATGATCTACTGAGCTATCCTAAGGAACTAACTTCGATTGGTTGTCAAGCACATCCCTCCATGATACATGAGTTAAGTTAATACTTAATAAGTAATTCCATGGGATTTATGCTTAGCACCGAGTGGATATTGAAATGAGATGGAAGCTCACATGTAGTTGAGTCCTGGCTTCAAAAATGGGAACTCTCACGTAGTAGAGTTTGAGTTTCCCAAAGTATGTCTCGTGAGATGGAAGCCTTCACGTAGTGGACTCTGGGTTTCTAGTAGCAATCTCTATATCTCATAAACTACATGCCCCTGTAGGTTATTTAATTTGTGGATCCACCTAAGCTAAGAGTTACCGGTTCTACCTTAGGCAAGTAGACCAACCCTTTTCAGTGTGGGAGACACCAGGTGGTCAGGTGATAGCTCACATGGTCTCAATGTCTGTTAAGGATTATTCCAACAACAATATTAATAGTGAACTATGACATGCTTAAAGAAGTATCCCGTAGTGTTCAAAGTATAGATTAACTAAGATATGTTTAATGAAGTATCTCGTACTGTTCAAAGGTTTAAAGGATGAAGCTAGCTTGAATTGAAGATGATGTTATGACTTGTGTTTTCCAACTATCTCTATGATGATGTTTAAATTGGAAAATTGCATATTATGAAATAAAATTTCCCTTTTTGCATGTTTTAAATGTTTTTAGGCATAGTTATTATACTTGGTGAATTTTGGTACTAATGCATACTCTTGCCTACATTTTTCCCAAATGTAGGGTCCGACAATCAGGGTTGTAAGTTTTGTGGCTAAGTGTTGATCTTGAGATTCTAAGATTTTGTGAGTCCTCATGCTTTGAGGACAAAGTTATTGTTGTAGTTTCCATTTTGTTGTATTTCCCTTTTGGACATGATGTATGTGCTAGGCCCAATTTCATTTGATACTGTAATAGATGGCTATGAAGAGACAAAGTGTCTAGACTTCCGCTTTCTTTTATGAAACCTTTTTAGACTCGAAATGTGTTTTACTCTTATTGTTATATTTCTTATGCTTTGAGGACTAAGTGGCTTGTATGGAGTCATTTGGGGTTATAAATGCCATGTTACATCTAGGGGGGTACCCATGGGTCGTGACAAACATTGTATCAGTGCACATGTCTTAGAAAGGTTCTAGGATGATGTCTCATAAGCCACGTCTAGTAGAGTCTTGTTCATGAGTGTGAAGCGCTCCACATTTATGAATGAGAGGCTACACTTCACTTCTTCATTACTCTTAAGTCGTGCCATAGAGTGTAACTCTATAAGATCTCTCTCCTAATCCTTGCCCTGTGTTTTTAAGGATATGACTTCTAGAAGGGCTGCTAGAAGGATGGAGGGTGACAATGTTGAACAAGGAGCTCATCCCCAAGCTCTAGTAGATCCTTTGGCTGAGAATATGACAAATGCGGATGTTAGGTCGGCTTTTTAAATGCTGGCTCAAGCCATGATGGCACAAGCTAATAGAGAGGTGGTAGCTCTCGTGAACCCAATTGTGGGTACGACGACTTCAAGAGTGAGGGTTTTATAAGGATGAACCTATAAAAAATTTATGGCTCCAAAGTTGAGGAAGACCCTCAAGACTTTTTTGATGAGGTCTATAAGGTACTTACTATTATTGGGGTGATTCCAGTAAAGAAGGTGAAATTGGCCGCTTACCAATGGAAAGGTGTTGCTTAAGTGTGGTAAGACCAATCGAAAGAGGTTAGGCTGATAGAAGCGAGTCCCTAGAGTGGGAAGTGTTTAAATTAGTGTTTCTTGATAGGTTCTTTCCCCTAGAGTTGAGGGAAGTAAAAGTGCATGAGTTCATTAACCTTCGTCAAGGAAGTATGAGTATGAAGGAGTATGCCCTAAAGTTCACCCAATTGTAAAAGTATGCTCCAACAATGGTTGTGGATTCTAGGTCTAAGATGAATAAGTTTGTGATGGGTATATCTGATATGGTGGTTAAAGAGTGTCGTACCACCATGATTATTGGTAACATGGACATCTCTCGCCTTATGGTCCATGCACAACAAATTGAGGAGGAGAAACTCAAGGAAAAGTCTAAGGAGGTAAAAAGGGATAGGACCGGAGATGGAAATTTCTCTAATGGTAGATCCGATGGACATGATCATCCTAAGTTTTGTCAAAGGATTTCTGGTCAAGGTACCTCCAATGCTCCTCCTAAGTTTAATAAGGATATTATGTCTAACCCTAAAGCTCAAGGAAGGAATGTAGGTGGTTATTTTTTGGCTAGGTCAAATCACTTTAAATGTGGAAGAAAAATGATGGTAAGTGCCAAGACGGAACGGATGGTTGCTATGGTTGTGGCAAGAGTAGTCACAAGATGAGAGATTGCCCGGTGCTTAAATAAAAAGGGAGGGAAGGCAAGAAAGCCCCTCCTAGTGGTTCAAATTCCAATGCTCCCAAGCAAAACAACTTTTATGCTCTCCAAACGCGAGGTGACCAAAAGAACTCACCAGATATAGTCACCGGTATGTTAAAAGTTTTCCAAATAGATGTGTATGCTTTATTAGATCCCGGTGCTACTTTATCTTTTGTGACTCCATATGTGGCTACGAGGTTTGATGTTCTTGCGTATGTGTTGTTAGAACCTTTCTCTCTCTCTACTACTGTTGTTGATATTGTGGTGGCTAAAAGGGTCTATAAAATATGTCTTGTTTCCTTTTCTCATAGAGTTATTCTTTTCGATTTGGTAGAGCTTGACATGTTAGACTTTGATGTTATTTTGGGTATGGATTGGCCGCACTCTTGTTATGTGTAACGACCCGTAAAATGAATAAGTGAAACTAAAGCCTAACTCGTGTGTCTTTAAGTTTGGTGTGAGGTTTGAAGTAGTTTAATGTTGTTCCGAGCTATGGCTGAGGAGTTTAGGGGTTAAACAACAAGGTACGACTCCCCAAGGACCACCCTAGGGGTCCTTGAGGAGGACCCTAAGCCTAACCCTAAGGCTGCCCCAAAATGAGATTGTTGTCAAAAGTTTGGTGGCCTACGGAAGGGGACCACGCCTCGTAGGTCCATCCACACCCCGTGGATGACCTCTGTAGGTCAAGCCCCCTATTGCCAAGCTGCAGCCCTAGAACACGGACCAACAGGACGTTCCGTTAGTGGACTAACGGTCCGTGAGTCTAGGACACGGTTCACTGCCTGTGTTGCATTCCAAATCCGCCAAGTGGAGGGACAACTTAGTAAATTCCTCCTTTGGTTAGTTTAGTTATGGAATGTTTTTATTGGTTATTTAAAGTATTTTAAGAGTATTAAAAGTATTAAACTCTATTTTTCAACTCATTGTTCAAAATCACAAAATAGAACCCACCTCTCTTATCAAAAGTTCTCTCTAGAAACCTCCATTGGAGGTGAAAACTTCAAGTTTCCAAGGTCAAATATTAATGTTTTATTCAAGGGATATTCGTGGATTTCTTCCATTAAAGGTATGGTGGTCTTCATCCTTGACTTATTATCTTTCGAGGAGCCAATTTCAAAAGTAATTTCAAATCTCCAATATTTACCCAAAAACCCTAGTTTTCAATCTATGCATGGGTTCGATTCTAAATGATTTCCAAAGGATTTATTGCATTTATTTATGAAGGAATTGTGGATTTAAAGATGAATTAAGATGATTTCTTCCTAGAACCCATGGTTTCCCCCAAATTCCTAAGTTGTGATTTGTGATTGGGATTTGATTGATTATGAAGTATGTGGGTTGTTTATGTGTATATGGATATAGAATGTTGAAATTATGTTATTGCTCTTGCCTAATTGTAGGTGAATGTGATCCATGACCTTTGAAGGACAAGTTATGATCAAATTACATATTGAAGTAGAATTGTGTTGGATGTATTGATCCACTTGAAAGGTGGATGTGTTTACTTACTATGTGTATTATGGTATTGAATTGATGGATATCTTCTTTGTACCTCTATATGTGAAGGATCTATGTATGATCATGATGTAAAGTATATGTGGATGATTTTAATGAATATATAATGATCATGTTTAGAATGTAATAGCGTTGTGATTGAAAGCATATTCTCA
The DNA here is from genome assembly GCA_029582725.1 of Solanum chiquidenum. Lineage (NCBI taxonomy): Eukaryota > Viridiplantae > Streptophyta > Magnoliopsida > Solanales > Solanaceae > Solanum > Solanum chiquidenum. The sequence goes on from JAJOOS010000453.1 coordinate 31,118, forward strand.
ATTAACACTCATGAATAATGATGATGGAATGTGAAGGGTTTTCTTCTATGAATTGTATATCTTGAATTGGTAGGCTTATGCATCCTTTTCTTGTATAGATGGAAGTAATGTGATTGGGATATCTTGAATTGGTAGGCTTAGGCATCCTTTCTTGTATAATTAATGTATCTTGACTTAGTATCTTAATGTCTTGAATTGGTAGACCTAATGTTGGTAGCCTTTCATGAATGAATGAAAGAATGATAAAGTATTCTAGGCTAAACCTTGAATTGATAGACCTAATGATGGTGGCCCTTCATGAGTAGTCTACGAACTAATGACATGTTAAAACGTTGAAGCGGTAGACCTAATGGTTGTGGCCCTTTCATGTGTGAAATGATGAACCTTGTATCGGTAGACCTAATGTTGGTGGCCCTTCTTGGAAAGTCAATGAGCTATCCCTAATGTACCTTGAATCGGTAGACCTAATGGTGCAGGCCCTTTATTTTGTAATGTACCTTGGGTCGGTAGGCCTAATGTTGGTGGCCGTCTCAAGTACAACAATGTAATGTGAATGAACTACTCTATGGGAATGGAGGATATGCACCGAGTGGATATGGTAAGATGGTGAATCTCCCAATGTTAGGTTAGATTCCAATGAACACCTTTCTTATCCCATAACTATGTGCCCACATAGGTAAAACACACTTAGTTCTACCTTAGGCAAGTGGAACACCTTCCTTCGGTGTAGAGTTACATGGCACCGGATTCCATGAATTAGCTCTCATGATCCATGTCGGTTAATGCCTATTACCATAATGTGAGATGTGCATTATGGTTTCTTGATAAGTTCTATGAAGTGTGGGTGGTAGTATGGGATGCCATCCATGCATTGCACGAGTAGGCTTTGAGAGGGTCATAGTGAGTTCTCTAAGTCTTAATGGCTAATGTATGGATGTTTCCTAAATGAAGTTAATGAAGAATGTTGACTCTTATATGCTTAAATGTAAAGATGCATGCTATAATTGGATTGTTTCATGAGTTACTTCCTTGTCATGACTTATTGTATATGATTGTGCCTTTCTTATGGTGACTTCAAAGGAGTACTTAGTGTGAGTAGTAGTATGGTATACTAATTGCACATTGCACAAGAATGACTTAGGGTTGTCCTAGGTGAGGGTCCTTATGTGATGATTTGACTTATGAAAGGTTTATGTCTCTTATTTATGAGCATTGTGTGAAGATGGAAAGGTTGAATGGTAAGTTAACTTTTGGTGACCTTAAGGTGGTACTTTAGTGTGGATGGTGGTATGGGACGCTATCCATACGTTGCACAAAGTATAGCTTGAGGGTTATTTGAGTGGAAGGCTAAATGTGAAGGTAAAGGGTTACATGTTGATTATGTTCTAATGTGGTTAAATGACTTGTATGTTGGTTATGTTTGAATATTATGCCTCTTATATTACATTCATGAAGTTTTATCAAACTGGCATACTAGCATGACTTTCTAACAAAATGTTCGTTTTAAGTATGTTTTTGCATGGCTATCATACTTAGTACTTAATTGTGCTAACCCATTCTTCTTCATGGTTTACTACAAGTGTAGGTTTCGGCAAGTGAGTTTCTTCTCTCTAGATAATGGACTTGGATTTGAGAATCTCCTAGACTAAGGGGTATGTCCTCATAGATCGAGGACAAATGTTTAGAAGTTTCATTTTCTTTCATGTAAAATGCTATTGTTAGACTTTTTGATTTTGAAGGAAAGTGTCTGTAATTATGTTTTGGATGTTATTTTTAGATGGCCATGTTGAGACAATAGACTTCCGCTGTGTTTTCAAACAATTTTAAATGAGTAATTTCGATCGTATGTTTTTAAATAAAGTTTTAATTTTTTATGATTTCTATTAATGAATGCAATGAGGCTTATATGAGACCCTTTCGGGGTCAAGTACGCCATGTAACTTCCAGGGTATAGGCTCAGGTAGTTACAAATTTGGTATCAAAGCACAAGATTTCGGAAATGGTTTTTAGGATGGATGTCTCACAAGCCATGTCTAATAGAGTCTTGTTCATCGGTGTGAGTCACGACACATCTATGAGCGAGAGGCTATAGGACATTAGGGAGTTACAGTTCTTTCATTATTCTTGAAGTCGTGCCTTATAGTTTAAATATATAAGTGTCCTTTTCCTAACCCTTCTCTTGTGTTTATAGGATATGAATACAAGGGTTAACCCAAGAAGGATGGAAGAGGAGAATGTGAATGGGGGAATTCCTACCCAAGGTCCTCAAACTGATCAAATTCCTCTAGGTAATCAACGAAATCAAGTTTTGGTGGATCCCTCGGCTATGACTAATGAGAAAGTTAGGTCGGCTCTTTTGAGGATGGGTCAAGTCGTTACTACTCAAGCTCAAGCTATGATGACTCAAGCTACTAGGGGTGTTGAGGCTTATGGGAACCCCAATGTGAGTCCTATGGCTTCTAGGTTGAGAAATTTTATGAGGATGAATCCTCCGGTATTTCTAGGTTCCAAGGTGGGAGATGATCCCCAAGAGTTCTTGGATGAGGTGTATAAGATAGTCAATGCTATGGGAGTAACTTCTATTGAAAAAGCGGACTTGCCGCCTATCAATTGAAGGATGTTGTCCAAGTTTGGTTTACTCAATGAAAGGCCAATAGGCCGGTTGTAGTGGGTGCCATAGAATGGGAATTCTTTAAGGAAGCATTCCTTGGTAGGTTCCTTCCCCGTGAGAAGAGGGAGGTTAAGGTAGAGGCGTTTATCAACCTTATGCAAGGTAACATGGATGTTCAAGGGTACTCCTTGAAATTTACCCAATTGTCTAAGTATGCTCCATCCTTGGTGTATAACCCTAGAGATGAGATGAGTAGGTTTGTTACGGGGATATGTGACCTAGTTGATGAAGAGTGTTGTACGGCGATGCTCCATGATGATATGAACATTTCTAGACTCATGGTGTATGCTCAATCTATTGAGGAGTCCAAACTAAAAAGGAAGAATAGGGAGTTGAAGAGGTCTAGGCCCGATGAGCAAGGTCAACCTAGGTTCAAGAAGAGAGCTCCAAACAAAGATTCTTCAAGAACTCCTAAGGTTAACGAAAAGAGAGGTAGTGGACCTCCGTCTTCTTAACCAACTTGTCACAATTGTGGGAGGAAGCATCATGGAAAGTACTTAGCCAGTACTAGTGGGTGCTATGGTTGTGGAAAGAATGATCACCAAGTGAAAGATTGTCCTACTCTTATGACTAGAGGAAGGGAGGCCAAACAAGCTTCTCTTAAAGGCCTAGATCTTGATGTTCCAAAGTGGAACCGTTTCTATGCTCTTCAAGCTAACAAGGACAAATGAGCTAATTCGGATGAAGGTACCGATAAGTGATAGTTCCTTATAGTTGTGATGTTGTGTTGAGGTTCCTATGGTGTTTCATGTTAGCCTTAGTTGGGTTTTCTCTTAAGTGGGGGACAATATGTTGGATAGTAAGGTTGTTGAGAGTTTTGATAACCTTATCTCTTTCCTTCTATTCTTATTCAAGCTTGAGACCAAGAGTTCCTTGTAGCTTGTTTCATGTTTTGGAGTCATGTGTGAATATGTGTTTCCATGGTCTCCTTATGTTATGCATGTTCTAGTTGAAATTCTTGTTTAAATGAGAAAATGAGTTTTCATGAATTATGTTCCTCATGTTAACGTACATTTAGTATGAGTTGTCTATATGCTTCATGAGGTTGATTGTTGGACATGAATAAAAAGGAAGTGAAGTTTTTCCTAAATCACTTTTTAGCCTCCCTCTCATAGATGTGGCACGCGTCACACTCATGAAAGAGACTCTACTTAGTGCCGCTTTCAGACACCCTAGGACTCTTGAACCTAATGCTCTGATAAAACGTTTTTCACGCCCCGAGGCTACCCCCTAGACGTAATACGGGACCTAGGATCACAAGTGACCCCAAGCTAACCTTGAGTATGGCATATATCAAGCATGTTGAAAATATATCTAAGATAAGCGGCAACATAACTAATAAATGAGTAAAAACTAAAAGACACCAACTGAAAAATATATCTGAATATTTGGGGGAAAACAGCCCCAAAACACTTAACATTAACTCTAAGTTTGAATGTACTACTATGTCTGAAAAGACTCTACTTAGTTGAGTTGCTAGGACATGCCCAACTAACTCTAACAAAACTGAAAACTAAAAGTAAAGACAAAAATGGAAGCATGACTATTGTCCTTGAAATATGAGGACTCACCACTGAAGTTGCTGAATGCGGGCGGATAATTGATCTATGCGTGATAAGGATGCTGAGTATCTGAACCTACATCATGAAACGATGTAGCACAAAGTATGGTTCAATATTTTGAATGTAATGAGCATGCATGATATATATACTAAGCTGAATAAAGTATATAGGCTAAAAAATACATAACTGAGCAATAATATAATCTGAACAAAGATATTGATATGTACTTAAGTATAACTGAAAAGAACCAATTGAATGCAATGGCCAGGTAAAAATCATGAAGGTACATGATGAACTGTATACTGAAATATATATATATATATATACACTGAAAGGCTGGTCAATGCACCAAGAGACTGACTGTGGGAGCTACTGTTAACCGACATAAATCCCATGAGATAAATGTGTAGTCCGATGTATACGCCCCATCGAGAGGATCCAATATACCTTGCCAGGGGATTAGAGGCAAAATTTCATGTTATCAATAAATTTGATGCCCAACTGAGGGGACTTATGAACCTGCACGGGCACATAGTACTTGGACATTGAGGGTACGCTAAACCTTAGTCCAACTCGGTTCTAAATCTACTCCCAACTGATTACAAATAAACTAAGATGTACTGACAGGCTGAATAACTCAAGATACTGACATGCAATCTGAGAATGCAACATTTATATACTAATAATGTGACAGTTGAGCCCTGGAGCATGATTTTCTATTTACAAACATAGATAGTATTATTCACGAACTAAGAGAAGTTACACAAACTAGGATTTTGCGTTTTATACATGGAATTATGCAATCTTTCCAAGAAAACATGCTATTTCGATTAAGGATACTACAGCAGCTAAAATCCTAACGAATCTTCAAGGTGTTAGAAACCCTAGGTCTAAACAAAATATGAATAATCAAGGAACTGACTAAATTATAGGGACCGAATGAATGAAAGGATTCCACTATTGAAATCCCACATACCTGGTGACAAAATATATGGAAAAATCCTTTGGATTTAGGGGCTGAACTTTGAAGAACACTGCTACTTGTTATAGGAAGAAACTGGCATGTTTTCATTTTCTTGTCGCTCCAAGTTAGGTGATTATTAGAAAATCAGGGTTCTGGGTATGTCTGACTAGATTATTAGGCTTAGACTAACTAAAATGACATAGTTTAGGCATCAAGGACGTAGTTTAAGTGCCCAACGCATAGGGGAAAAGATAAAAATGAACCTGACTTAAAGCTGACGAAGTGCCACTTACGAGGGGACTGATGGGCCATCGTTTAAACTACTGCCCGTTAACAGGTTTGTGGTTTGTAGTCTGCTCGACAGCGCTTCACTAAAACAAGCATAACTTTTTACACCTACCTTGGACCTTAGCAACCTCGGCTGCGTTGGAAAAAAGATTCAATTAACTTTAATTTGATAGGTCATGGGCCAGCTAATTCATTTTATGCTAAACGATATGACCGTTTGAAGTTGACCCAAAACCCAAAGGTTGAACTACCCCAATCATGGTCCACTTAATGGACCGTGTTGGACACCGTGGTCTTTCACGGTGAGTTCGGGTGGTAGGGAGTCATTTTCACGAGCATCTATATATGGGGTTCTGCGGAACATCGATTGGTCTGTTGTTCCTCACAGTGCCCTTGGGTTTTTGGATTGGTTTCACGAACAGGTTGACGACCGTGTGGGGTTCCACGTTCCGTGGACCCCTCCGTGGTTAACCCATTTTTTTCCTTTTTCAGTCGTAGTTAGATTTTTGAGGTGTTACAGACACTAATTTTCTTTCCATCTCATAACATCTTTGCATAGAATCTCTTTTTCTGTGTCACCTAAAGGAATGCTCAAGGTATATGGAGCCTCTAGGAGCTAATACAAGGAAGGAAACATAATCAGGAATTTTTAAAGGAACATGTCTAGAATGAAACACGAAAGGAAAGGCCAGGTTACCCTTTGCGTACTACTAGTGTGTGGAGTTAGGCACCATACTTCTGGCAGAAGTTTGGGTTGCATTGTTGGCGTAGGACGCCAACCCTAAATTTTTTGAACAGAAGTTCTGGCGCTATGGTGGCGCGCTACCCCACCTCCTACCCATAAAATATGATGAATTTTTCAATCCAAAATAGGAATGCAACTAGTTTAGAATGGGGAAAATTCTACTAAACTCTTATTGATTCTGAAATACAACACAAATACACAACGAATTCCATTCAATCCCTTTACAAAACACAAGTTTTACCAAAATCCACAACACAAGAATTCACAAACTCCATTATTGAAGAGTTGAACTAATATAAAAAACTACTCAAGAATTCCTTATATACAATGATTTCTCGAATAAATTTAGATGTAGAGCATGAGAACAAATAAGTCCAACACTGTGGAGAAGCCTTACATACCTGGAAAGAACAATATTCTTGGTTATATCCAAAAATTTTGAAAAACGCTTGTAACCTAGCCCTTTTTTCCTCTTGAAACCTCGCTCTAAATCTCTAAGTGTTTAGGAATGTAAGAAAATGGTCTACCACTGATTAGACCCTTATTTAGGGTGAAGAAAAACGTGATTAGGCTCAGTAGGAAAAAGGAAAAGACCAAAATACCCTTCTAAAAACAAATAGTGAGATGCCCTTAATAGAGAGGCTTCACTCAAACATGCATAACTTTTTTCTTCGAGCATGCAATTAGGGAAACTTGGCAGCATTGGAAAAAGGACTCAAAGACTATAGATTTGGTAGGTCATCGGCTACCTAGATTTTTATGTGCTAAAATATATGGTCGGTTAAAGTTGACCCAAAACTAAAAACTGATTATTGACTTGTACGAACCTCTCTTTAGTTCTTTTCAAAGTGATGTGTTACAATATCTCACCCTTGGGAACATTCATCCTCGAATGAGATCAAACCAAGCAAAATATGGGGGGATGACTAACAACCCAACACAAGAACAATATATGCAATTAGCATAACTCAACATATCAACTTAAAGAATACTTTACAAAGAGTTAGTACCTTAGTCTAGAACTGATTCAGAAGGAAAAAGGTGAGTGTATATTATCATCATATCCTCCTCATCCTCCCAAGTAGCTTCCTTAACAAATTTATTCCTCCATAAGACTTTGACTTATGCAACATCCTTGGTTCTCAACTTACGAATCTGATGATCAAGAATCTGAAGGGGATCTTCTCATAAGATAGGTTGTCCTTGATACCAATATTCTCGGTAGGTACAATGAGTGAAAAATCGCTCAAATACTTCTATAGCATAAATATATGAAATAATGGATGGACTGCTACTAACTTTGATGGTAGCTCCAATAAGCTACGTGGCCAACTCTCTTGGATATCCTATAAGAACCAACGTATCGGGGACTGAGTTTTCCCGTCTTACCAAATCTCATAACACTCTTCATAGGTGAAGCCTTCAATAGGATTTCTCACGACTTTGCATTGTTTTCAATCTCTCCTGAATAGTCTTCACTTTCTCTATGGCTTGATGAACCAAGTCTTGCCCTATCAACTCAACTTCACCAACTTTGAACCAACCAATAAGAGATCTACATCTTCTCCCATAAAGAGCCTGATAAGAAGCCATTTGAATACTGGAGTGATAACTATTATTGTAAGAAAACTCTATGAGAGGCAAGTGTTCATCCCAATTACCTTCAAAATCTATGGTGCATACCCTCAACATATCCCCTAGAGTCTGAATTGTGTGCTCTGCTTGGCCATCAGTCTTAGGGTGAAAACAACTACGAAGGTTTACCTTCAAACTAAAACCTTTATGGAAAGACTTCAAAATTGAACGGTGAATTGTGCACCCCTATCTGAAATGATAGAACCTAGAACTACATGAAGTCAGACTATCTATTGAATGTATAATATAGCATAATCTTCTACTGAATTGTTGGTGCTTAACTTCAATAAATGTTCTGATTTAGTCATCAGATCTACAATCACCCAAATTGAATCATGCTGCCTGCGAGATCGCGACAAGATAGTAATGAAGTCCATATTAATCATATCCCACTTCCATTCTGGAAGAGCTATGTCCTGAGCCACACCACCGGGCCTTTGGTGTTATACCTTGACTTGTTTGCTATTTGGGCACTTAGCAACAAACTTTTCAATACACATCTTCATACTATTCCACCAATAGACTTATCACAAGTCATGGTACATCTTTGTTGAACTGGGATGGATCGAATATCTAGAACTATGAGCTTCTTCCATGATTCTCTCTTGGAGCTCATCAACCTTAGGTACACACAATATACCTTGATATCTCAACACACCATCTCCCCGTTGTTCAAAAGTCATTACCTTTTGCTTATGAACATTTTTCTTAAGTTTAAGTAAAAGAGGGTCTTCTCCTTCACTTCAGACACTAGTGATGTTTCAACCCCATTCATCATCACAACTCCACCTTCATTGGAATCTAATAGACTGACCCCAAACGGGCAAGTTTCTGAACTTCCTTAGCTAACTCTTTTTTCCCTTCCTCAATAATTCCCATGGACAACCTGCTCAAAGCATCAACAACAATATTATCCTTTCATGGGTGATAGAAATACTCGTGTTGTAGTTCTTGAGCAATTCCAACCACCTCTTTTGTGTGAGTCTAATCTCCTTCTAACTGAAAGCATATTAGAGACTCTTCTGGTCGGTGAACATATACACATGAACACCATAATATAGTGACGCCATATTTTGAGGGCAAACACCACTACTGCCAACTTAAGATCACGAGTTAGGTAATTTTTCTCATGAATCTTAAATTGTCTTGAGGCATAGGCTCTAACCTTACTATTTGACATTTATATAGAACCAAGTCCAACTATAGATGCATCGCACTAAACAATAAAGGCTTTTGTACCCTCTAGTAGGGTCAACACTGGAGTAGTAGTCAATCGAGTTTTCAATTCCTGAAAGGTTTTCTCACAACCTTCAGACCATTGAAACTTAGCTTTCTTCTAATTCAACTTAGTCAACTAGGAAAAAATAGATTAAAACCATTCGACAAACCTTTTGTAGTAACCAACCAACCCAAAGAAAGTCATTATATCAGTTGGAGATGTGGGTCTGGCCAAATTTTGTATTGCTTCAATCTTTTAAGTGTCAACTCAAATCCCTACACAAGACATAATGTGGCCTAAGAACGCCATAGACTCAAGCCAGAACTCACACTTAGGAAATTTGGCATATAACTATCGTGCCTTGAGAGTTTGGAGGACTACTCTGAGATGACTAGCATGGTCCTTCTCATTCTTCGAATATATCAGTATGTCATCAATGAACACAATAACAAATATACAACTTAAATACTCTATTCAGAACATCCATGAACACTGCAAGAGTATTGGTCAAGCCAAAACACATCACAAAGAAATCATAATGAACATAATGGGTCTTGAATGTTGTTTTTGGGATGTCACTTTCTCTTACTCTCAACTCATGATAGCCAGATCCGAGGACTATAATAGAGAATCAAGTGGAACCCTAAAGATTGTAGAAAAGGTCATCCATTCTTGGAAGCGGATACTTATTCTTTATGGTGACCTTTTTCAATTGGCGGTAATCGATACACATTCTAAGGGTACCATCTTTCTTTCTCACAAATAAGACCAGAGCGCATCACGGTGAGACACTAGGTCGATTGAAACCCTTCTCAAGAAGATCACTCCACTTCTCTTATAACTATTTTAACTAAGTTGGAGCCATTTTATATGACAGATTAGAGATAGATTGAGTATCAGGAAGCATGTCTATGCCGAATTTTATTTCTCTATCATTAGGGACTCTAGGAAGATCATCTAAGAAGACCTCTGGAAACTCACTCACAACTGGAACTGACTGAATAGGCGGTGTCTCAATAGTAGAGTCATTAACTCAGACTATGTGGTAGATTCATTCCTTAGAAACTAACTTTATATAAATAAGGTATGAAATAAAGTTACCCTTAGTCACTGCTGAACTAGTCCTTCAATCTAAAACTCACTCATTAGGAAACTGAAACTTAACTACTCGAGTTCTACAATCGATTGAAGCATAGCAAGCATAAAGTGTGTTGATAACATCAAAGTCCACTATGTCTAGCTCGACTTAGTCAGCCATGGTGTCCTTGTGATTGTCAGAGATGGTAAAATCACAATAAACTATTTTTGCTAGAATAGACTCACCAATAGGTGTTGAAACACTGAAGGGCTCAAGAAGTCCTTCAGGGAATATTTCAGACCTCATGGCTATATAAGGAGTCCTAAAAGATAAACTCACACGTTGATTAAGTAAGGCATAAACATCAAAAGTAAAGACTTTAAGAATACTAGTGACAATATCTGGTGAGTTCTCCTGATCTTGGTGACTAGATATTGCATGCATATAGTTTGCCCGTCCACATGTCCATGAAGTAGCTCCTCTCGGAGCAACTCGTCTGCCAGAGCAGCTAAATAAGATTGGGCTCTGTTTCCCCCATTACCATGCTTGTTCTTAGGGCACTCTCTAATAAAGTGGCTCGTCTGACCACACTTGAAGCAACCATTGGATCAATCAAAAAATGCCCATGGGTGGTTCCTACCATACTTAGCACATGTAGGGGTCAAGTTTCCCTTGTGTCATACTACCCTGAGACTGAGTAGGTCGAGCTATGAAATTCTGGTTCTTAAAAGCATTTATGTTCCTTTGTGCAGGCGCACTAGCTGACGATGGAGCAGGCCCGAATGACTTTCATTGTAAGGATGACCAATTTACATTTTTGATCTTCTCCTGGATGGACTCCTAACTTGTTGTCTTAGTCCTATTACTGCAGAACTCTTCCCTATCTTTCATCTTGTCCTTCTCAACCTACTACACATGGATTATAATCTTGGTTATGTCCATCTCGCCTATCAACACAGTCGCCTTACGTTACATGCTTGATAAGCGGGCTAACCCAAAAATAAACAAACTCATCCTACTCCTCATATCCGCCACAATGTCCGTACCATAACGGGATAACTGAGTGAACTTGAGGTTGAACTCTTGTACACTAATCGACATCTGCTTTAGATTAAGGAATTTTCTAACCTTTGCTTCCCTGAGCTCTCGAGGGAATAAGTGCCCCAAGAAAGTATTTTCTAACACATCCCAACTCATAGTGCCCATTCTTCCCTGCTATTCCTCCACTAATCGTTCCATAACCTAGCAATACCTTTGAGCTGATATGAAGCTAGCTCCACCTATTCTGCATCTCCAACACATATGACCTCAAACACCTTATGCAGTTCTTTCACAAAGTTCTTCGAATCTTCAGTGATCTTTGAAACTGTAAACTCTGGGGGATTCATCCTTAAAAACTCATGGATTCTTGATGTAGCAGCCACATCCTGATGATCTACTCAATGTTGACCAGCGTAATTTGCCTCAAACCGAGTCAATATGTACATGGTATTCCTGAACTCAACATTGGTGATATCTCCCTAAGGGGGTTGACTTTGGGTGCATTGGGAACCTCTTGACCTTGAGGATTAACATTACTCCTAGCAGGAAGTCCTTAAAAAGCTCTATGTGGAGGGATGATCTAAAAATAGATGCGTAAGCATGGGTTAGAGGAAACGGCTATAGAGTTGAACTCTATCGCTTGAACAAGTGTAAGAAGAAAGTGAAATGTTTCCAAAATATCGTATACTCCTAATTATAGATGTGGAATACATCACATTGATTAAAAGGACACTACAAACATATATTCATAGGGACCATAGGACTCTTGAACTTTGTGCTGCGATACCAAGTTTGTCACACTACGAGCCTACACCCTGGACGTGGCCTGCACTTGAGAAACATCGATGGTCAACAAGCAAACCCTTGTCCTGGATGACTACATATAGGAAGACTTACTCATGCACAACAGGACCCTCAAATGCATAATTAAACTTTAAAGCTAAATCAAAACTTAACGCAGATGAACATTAGGAAATACTTATTAAGTTGCAATCAACTGTCTCAAGATCTGAACACATCTCAACAAGAAAGGGAAATAATGAGAGACTACTCAATATCTAACTATCTAGCAAGCCTTTAATACTAGAATAGATGTCGGGACTGAACCCTCGACAACTAAAACAAAGTAGGAAATAGATGTGGGGCACTCAGGAAAGCAAAGAGGCTAACCAAAGCTAGTTGGAATGCAAATGGTATCAACGAAACGTCTGTTGATAACCCTGAACACTTGTATCTTCATCATAAATAAGACGCAGGTTGAATGACATCAGTACATTAAATATATGAGCATGTAAAGAGAACTGAAAGCATGGTTAACTCAACTTCAATACAAAATCAAAAACAAGAGATTCAATAATTAAAGCTTTATAAAACAAAAAATATTAACTTAAGGGTGTATAAAATAAAATAAGTTATTCATTACTCTTATTTGGAAGAATCTCTAACCGAAAACCACTATGATCTATGTGATGATACATCATCTCACCCACGCTACAAGAACTATCCTATACCTTGCTGGGGTATAGAACACCTCAACTAAGTTGATCCATTAAGCTATGTCTGAAGACACTAAGGACTCATCTAAGAAGTATGATCCATTACCCATGTTGACATATATGGTTTATGAGGATTTTGAGTTGTCTGAACTCATTCTCATATTGTACTCAATACTACTCCCAATAAATATATACTCATGCTCACTGTTTAAAACATTTTCTTTCTTAATTTGATGTAATTACTCAAAAAAACTTATAAAAGAGGTAATGCTCTAAATATCTCGGAATTCATAAACTCATTTAGAAATCAAGGTTTCTCTATTTAATGTAAAAGTGTTACTTTTAGGAATCATGAGTTCCCTTATATTTTTCTCAATTTTGAACACGACTCTTCTCATATCTAATATTTACTTTCTCTAAAATTTAGTTTAAAACCATAGTTGGTTAAAAAAAGATTCTCAAAATAACTCAGAACGACTTCTTGAGCTTTCCTCTTAAACTTACTTTAGTTTTTAATGTAAATTAAGACGTGTGATTAGAACATAAAGAAATTCTCAAGGTAAATGGAGCCTCTAGGAGATAATACGAGGAAGGAACCATATTCACGACTCAAAGGATCATGTCTGTAATGAAATATAGAAGGAAAAGGCCATGCGACCCCTTGAGCAATGCTGGCGCACCGCGCAAGGTGCCAAACTTCTAGTAGAGGTTTGGGGCGCCAGGCCCCAACCTAATGAACAAAAGCTCTGGTGCTATAATGGCGCGCCGCCCCACCCCTACCTAGAAAATATGACAATTTTTTCAAACCAAATTAGGGTCCCAACTAGTTTAACATTGGGGCAATTCTCCTAAGTTGTTCTTGATTCTTAAATCAAACACGAATACATGAAGAATATCATACAATCCCTTTTTGAAACACAATGTTTTACCAAAGATCCACAACACAAAAGAATTAATAACCTCCATTATTAAAGAATTGAACTAAAATCAAGAAGTATTCAAGAATACATTAGATACAACCATTCTTGATTAAATTAAGATGTATGGCGTGAGGACGAACAAGTCCAATAATGTGGGAATCCTTACATACCTAGAAAGAACAATGTTCTTCGCAAAATCCATAAATCTTGCAGAGAGCTTAAAACCTTGCCTTTTTACTCCTCTTGGAACATTGCTCTAAAACTCTAAGTGTTTAGGAACATGAAAAAATGGTCTAACAATGATTAGACCCTTATTTGTGATGCAGGAAAACGTGGCTAGGCTCAGTTGGAAAAGGAAAATACAACATTAACCTTCTAAAATGAATGAGATGCCATTAACATAGAGACTTCACTCAAACAAACAAAACTTTTTACTCCAAGCTTGAAATTAAGCAAACTTGGTGGCGTTGGAAAGAGGACTCAAAGACCTTCAATTTTGTACGTCATGGCCCACCTAACACTTTATGTGCCAAAAGATATTGTCGTTTGAAGTTGATCCAAAACAAAAAACTTATGGTTGACTTGTACAAACCTCTCTTTATTTCTTTTCAAAATCTGAGATGTTACGTAAAACATGCAATTAAAGACTGATAATGAATAAAACCTAATAAATATTGAAAACCCATGAATATCATAGAAAACCTAGCCTAGTATGAATCATAAACTTGAAAATTAGAGGTTTCTTTGGGAATGAATTGTTGAAGAGATAACCATTGATGAAATCCCACATACTACCTAGAATAGATTTGGAGACTTGAAGCTTCGAAACCTAATCCTTGCTTAAGAGAGTACCTAGAATAGATTTGGAGACTTGAAGCTTCGAAACCTAATCCTTGCTTAAGAGAGACACAATTTATTTAGGGAGAGTTAGGAGTGAATGAGAGTTAGGGTTACTTGGAATTACGTTATTCCACTTAGAATAGTCCAAAATAACGTAGTATAGGGATTAAAAGAATTGAAAAAGACCAAAATGACCCTGACTAAAAAGTTGTCGGCAGGTTTCATGAGGGCCAACTATGGACTGCAGAACCATGTCCATAGAAATGAGAGGAAGATTCTTGGTTTAAGAGCTTTCAAACTACATAGCCATTGTATGGTCCGTAGTTCAATTTACTATCCGTTCTGCTCATCCGTAGAAAATTATCAGAAATACATTGTCTCTGAGGTCGAATCTATTAGACCCTTTCTATGGACCGTAGATTCAACTATGACTCGTACATATGTTTTACAGAATTGTAAAACCATCTTCGATCCAGAGAACCTTATGGTCCTATTCAAGTCCATTTTCCATGTTTGTAAGTTGTTTCTACCAACATTCTTTTTATGGATGATTGGTTCTTTTACAATGATTAAAAGGTGGAAAGTTTCTTTTTTTCATATTCCTTTCATGTTTTACCCTTTGCTACTTTCTCTCTATCCATCCTTTTATTTTTCTTGATAGTCTGCTTACCTTTATGCTTTACCTGAAGTACCACTTCTACCGATTCTTCATCTATTATATATGTTCTTTGTTCTTTGAATTGCAATTTGCTGCTCCATTCTTTTACATATAAAGTCTTTAGATAAAAAAATTTCTCTATTACTGAAATCTTAGACTCAAAACATCTAATAAGCATATCATCATCTTATCCACCATATTTGATTCAGGAATTTGTTTACCAAACAATCTTATTTTGTTTTAAATTTCCACAAGTTTGGTAGAATACTATTTCACAGTATATTCGTCTTTCATTGTCAACATCTCAAATTCTCTTTTAAGGCTTAAAAGTTTGGGAATCTTCACTCTGCCACTTTAGTCGAACTCCTCTTTTAGCTTATCCCATGCTTTTGGGTGTTTTACAAGCCATTATTTTTGTGAAAATCATATTTGAAAGTTTTTAATGAAGGTATGTAGGATCCTCTGATTTTCTTTACTACACATTCTCAAAAATCTTTATGTGTGCAACAATATGATATTGCATTAGCCCTGAATTATTGAAGAAGAGTCATTCCTTGAGGTTGTGAATTTTTGATTGGTAGACTATAATAAGAAACAAAAATTGGAAATTATTGCATATAGTGTGTGCCACAAGATCATTATTAAATATGTTTGGCCGGTTGTAAATCAAGGTGATGAGTCAAAAGGGTAAGAGTGTGAGTTGATAATATAGAGTTTGTTCGAGCACTAAAAAATGTTTATGTTTGGGATGGTGATCTTGGGCATATTTATATGCCCAATTATTACAAAATACTTATCTTTAACGTAAGTTTAAGGACATTCACTAATCTAACAAACATGTTTTGACTTAGGATTCTGATGATTGCATACTAATATACATGATTAGCTTTTGCAGGATTCCTAAGAGAAGCGATTGAATCATTAGAGTAAAGGAATTTAGGACGATAAGTGATGTTAAGAACAAATGTTTGTGCGGTGCCCCAGCCTCATTGGCGCAACAAGGGAACAACGCGCCAGGCCAAGATTTACTGAGGCTTCATTTTGGTGCACTAGCAGTGTGGCGCCCCAGCCTGCCAGACGTGATTCTGGCGCGCTACCCCAAGTCATGATCGACAGTTTTGGCAAAACATTATCTAATTTGGATTCCTTCTTGGGCTAAATTTGGAAATTATTTTTCTAAACTCTATAAATAAGAACCTAGGGTTATTTTTGTTGGGGCTAGACATATTTTTTGTGTGCAAGAGCAAGGATTAACGTATTGTAATAGGTTTCGATTCTCTAACTGTTCTTTATTTTGGAAATCGCATAAACAATATTATTTTATGGTTTTTGAATGTTATGAGTGGCTAAACGCCCTTGTTAATGGTTTTGAATTAATTTATGGTCATCTCTTTTAAGTTACGTCTATGTTCTTATTTTTGTATATCTTGACTAGCCATCATAGAGGTAAATCTCTTGTCTACTCTTAAAACTGGGAGACGCTAAGGTAGATATACCAAAGAATATATAAAGCTTGATCTTCCATTAAATTGAGTTGATTTGTGTTTAGGAGTGTCACCCAGACGAACACCTAGCTTGGTTATAAAACATGATGAAATATAAATGCTAGCTAATTAGGATTGTGTATCCCTTCTCAACGATGTAGTTAGACAACTAATTGGAGTAGGCGATTAGAGGTCGGGAGACCACGATCATATAATCAACCCTGTAAATCATTAACTTGAAAACCTAAATTAGTTTATTACCTGAGATATGAGACATAAAATCCAACGCATGCTGTATCCCTAAAATTTTCTCTTAGTTGCGTAAAATGTCAATTTTAAGTCGTTCACATTAGTTACTGTATTGATTGCATTAGTAGTAGTAATAAGCAACATTCAACCTCTTTTAAAGTTACTCTTATTGAATTGTGGAATTAAGTTACCAAATATAAGTTGATCATAAGTCCCTTGGGAATAATAACTCATTTCTAAAACAAACTATATTACCTGCGTGACCCCGTACACTTGCGTGTGCAATTGGTAGCAACATTTGTCTTTTGGGTATCACTGTCTTTTACTCTAAGTTTATGATAGCCAGATCTAAGGTCTATCTCAGAAAAGCAACTAGCACCCTGAAGTTGGTCGAACAAGTCATCAATCTTGGGGATGGGATATTTATTCATGATTATGACTTTATTCAACTAACAGTAGTCAATTCACATCCTCAGGAAACCGTCTTTCTTTCGCAAGAACAACAATTGAGTACCCCATGGAGAGATGTTAGGTATGATAAAGCCCTTATCTAGAAGGTCTTTAAACTGTTCTTTCTACTCCTTAAGCTTAGCTGGAGCCATTTTGTAAAGAGTAATCAAAATAGGCTGGGTATCTGGAAGGAGATCTATTCTGAAGTTGATTTCCCTTTTGGGAGGAACTTTGGGAAGATCTTCTAGAAAACACTTCTTGAAAGTCATTCACCTTTGGAACTGAATCAAGAATTGGGGTCTCGGAGTTTGAATCCTCAGCCCCAACAAGATGATAAATATACTTTGTGGAAAATATTTTCCTAGCCTTAAGGTAAGAGATAGATGGACCTACAAGAACTAAGTACTACCATTCCACTCTAAGACTAGCTTGTTTGGAAACTCAAACCGAAAAACCTTAGTTCTACAATTGACTGAGTCATAACAGGAATGTAACCATTCCATGCCTAGAATGATATCAAAATTTATCATTTCTAACTCTACAAGGCCTGCTGAGGTGACATTTTGGGAAACTATGACATGGCTTTTTGTATACCTCTCTAGCTATAACTGGGTCACCAACTAGAGAAGAGACAAAAAACGAGTTGTTGGAACTGACACCAAATTTTATTGTTATATAAAGAGATCAAATAGAGTGTATACTCTATGCACTAGTTGGAAAAGAAAGAAGGGAATTTTTTCCTAATAGCGTCTTTTATCTCCTCCACCATAAGTGTGGCGCATTTCACACCCACGAAGGAGACCCTACTTGACGTGACTTTTAGACACCCTAGGATTCTTAAACCTGATTCTCTAATACCAAGTTTATCACGCCCCGAGGCTAGCACATACACGTAACACGGAACCTTCGGTCACTAGTAACCCCAAGCTACCCTTGAATCAAGCATATCACATGCATAATGAAATAACTCTAACCAAATGGAAGTATAACTGGATAATGAATATAATCTAATAGAATTCAACTGATAATATCTTAAAGAAATAACTGATTTAAAAGTATAACAACCCAAATTAACTAATATTGACACTATGTCTGGAAGGCTCTAATACTGATGAGTTGCTGGGAAAAGTCCCGAATTAACTTTAAACTGCTGAAACTAACAACGAACTAACTAAAGCAAAAATCATACAAAAGGTCCTCGGATGATAAGGACTCACCCATGACTATCGCTGATGTGGTGGCAGTATAAGCTAATCACGTTGCTGAACATGAGAACCTGAGCCTACATGATAATATGATGCAACAAAGAATATGTGTTAGTACTTCGTATGCACATAGAATGAGTCACATGCAAAGCTGGTTGAATTTATAAACATGCAAAAAGTTCCTAGTCAAATATAAAACTGGACTGAATTAAAGTATATACGCCCAAGATATAATAATGCATTAAAACTAGAATGCAAGAGTAAACTAGAAGCATGCTTCAAAATTGAGAGTAAATGAAATTACAGGCCTGAAGTACCGTACTGAATCTAATACAGTGGGAGAGTCTATTAACCGACATAAACCACATGAGATTAACATTGAGTACAATGTACACGCCTCATCGAGAGGACTCAATATACCCTATCAGGGTATAAAGGCATGACTTTTGCGTGATAACTAAACAAATCCCCAGTATAGAGGACTTATTTTTACGATCCAAAGTACACCAAAGATGTGACATGGCGTATAGGACACCAAGATGCCATACACTAGCCACTTAGAATACGTGATACAAGATAATCCAAAAGAAAATAGTTTAAAAGTCAGTACACCATTTTAGGCCTAGGGCCACACTAATTCTAGACAACGCTTGTAAAGTGTTGCCTAAAATATTTTTGGGGACGCTTTCAAAGCGTAGCCCAAGTTTTTAACTTTAGCTACATTTTATATTGGCAACATTTAAAAAGTGTACTCTTTAATGGTATAAGCTACATTTTATAAGTGTTGTTACAATATGATATAATTAACATCAATTATTAACATATATGGCTACACTTTTAAAGTGTCCTATTTTAATAATTGTAAAAACAACATTAAAAGTGTGGCCTTAAAATTAATTTTAATAAAATACATAATACATATGTGAGAAAAACATGCGTGAGTTCTCTCTTTCTCAAAATAACGTCTGAGCTGAAGAGTTGAAGAACTGATCTGAAGAACTGAAGTTGAAGAACTAATTTCATTAAGCGTGAGTTTGATTCTCTTCTCCGATAACAATATCATCAAGCGTGAGTTCGATTCTCTTCTCCGATAACAATTTCGTCAAGCGTGAGTTCGATTCACTGTTCCATAAGTACTAAAAATAGTTTTCTTGTTATTGATTGATTTTTTGTTTTGTGTTTAGAAGAGGAGAATAAGAAGGAATTGATAACTTTGGGGTTGTTGGGTAAGAACACGATTTCAGACAGAACTGAAGAGCTCAACAGCTGAAGAGATTCTCATTAGAGGACACGATTTACATCATAGTTCTCGCTGAAAATAGGATTTTATTGGAATAGGGTTTATTAGGTAACAAATTCTATCTTTGAAAGTTTAAATTTTATCTTTAGGGTTTTGATATGCTTCTGTTTTTTATACATTTTTTGGGAGTGTAGCTCGTATTTTAGCTTCATCAGTTAATTTTTGATGATCAAGATCTCAAAAAATCTTTGCTTGATTGAGACCATTGGACTCGACTCAATCTGTTCATCGCGTCCTCCTTGTTGTTGTACTTATTAGTTCGGTTTCTTTTAGCATTTTGCAATGGAGGTATATTCTTGATGTTCATAGTGGAATTATGATATGATTCATTACTTCTCGGAGAACTCTGAGATTTTTTAGTTGGCTTTGAAGTACTTGAAGATGTGCTTATAGTAGTTGTAGTAGTAATAGTAGTACTGCTACTTCCTGGCTCTATTAGTTTAAAGACTGTTGAAAGTCTACTCTTTATTGGCTCATGCAACATACAATTCTTGGCTTTGAAGTACTTGATCTTAGTGTTTGATAGGAGCAAAAACTGAGAAATGTACCTTATTAGAGCTAACGTCGTCTTGTTTAGTATCCTCTTCGTCTGTTACTTTCTTTTTGCGTTCCTTTTATGATTGAGAGCGTTGTCGAGTCTTGTGCCTGCATGAAAGGGAAACAGAATAACGTGAACATGAATGTCAAATCACTTCAATAGAGACTTAAGTGTGGGTTTAGATGATTTAGGCATTGTAACATGACATGAAACTTTATTGGCAAAGTCATTATTATTGTTTTGTTAGTGTAGTGTGTTTTGCTGCAATTTTGTATTTTTCTTCTTGTTCTCCAAAAACAAGGCAGTCTTTGGGGTATCATATCGGAGTTTGGAAAACATTATCAGTGAAAACAAATGAAGAACTTAGCATAACAGATTAAACTAAGCTCAAGATTGACATATTCTTCGAAAATGGACTTGGGACCTAATTCAAATGCAAAAGCTAACTTTAGAGGTGGTTGAAATTAAACAAATAGAAAAAAAGACAAAGTTATACATAGTATTATTTATGCAATTGAACTTGTTATAGCAGACTTTTACTTGTAGGATCAAAACATTGCCAAGAACCTACGCACCATGTGAGGTTGCATAGTATAAGGACAATTATTTGTGGGGGTAGTTAATATGTTTCTGTTAGAGACCTCTCCTTTAAAGGGGGTGAACTACCTTTCCTAATCTGCAGATGAATATTTACCATTTTTGTTGAATAAAACCTCTCAAAGGAAATCATATATGTAGATGTGTATTTGTATCACTGTGATTAGTTGGCTTCTAACAATCTCATAACTAACTGAGTTAACAACTACAACTAACTGACTAAGCTAAAAGTTAAACTAATCAACAACATATAACTAACGTAACTAAATATATGTATAAATATATTCTCAACACACCCCCTCTTAAGTGGGAAGTGAGGCCTTCACAGAAAACCTGCTTTATACCAATGAGATCTTTGGTGAGTAGGTTAGCGTGGTAACAACATGATGAAGGGAAATAAGGCCACGTAGGAGTTTGTTTCGAACAAATTACTGTCAACTTCTATATGTTTGGTTCTCTCATGAAAAACTGAATGTGTAGGATAGATTGCTTATCAAAATGTACCGCAATAGGTTTAGATAAATGAACGTCAAATTCTTGTAAAAGTATGTCCACCCAAACAAGTTCACCAACAACTTTCCTTAATGACATGTACTATGCCTCTGTTGAAGATAAATATAAAGTCTCTTATATTATGAACTCTTTAAGTGTTTTTCATGGAAAGGGATAACATGATTCTTATTTTTCATGATCCATGTCATATATTGAACCTACACCCTGGACGTGGCCGACACTCGAGAACCATTGTTGGTTCCCAAGTGAACCCTTGCCTTGGCTCAATACTCAGCAGAAGACTTACTCAATAATATATGACCACAATTTGCAAATATTAACTCAAAGTCTTAAGATAAATAACTTAGAATATTTAAGTATTCAACTAGCCATAAAAAGGCAATTGAAGTCTTAAACATTATCCATGCAAATTGAAAAGACTCCTCAAAACAATAATGTCTATGAAGCCTCTAATAACTATGATAGACTTCGGGACAGGACCCATGATATATTAATAAGACTAGAAATAGAAGTGGAATCCTCTAGAAGCAAAAAGGCTCGCTAAAGCTAACTGGAACTGGAATTGGTATCAAATGAAGCGCCTGTTAATGACCCTGAATACCTGCATTTGCATTATAAAAAGACGCAGGCCAAATGGCGTCAGTGCATTGAATAAAAAAGCATGACAGAGGAACTCTAAAGCATATACATAAGCTTTAACTGATAAGAAGGAAGAACATACTCACCTCATCTCAACTCAACTCAACTCAAGGATACTCAACTCAATGATACTCAACTCAAGGGTAGTCTACTCAATTAAATATATAAGAAACAATAAAGATGATGTATCAATAAAGCATTTAAAATAGTAGATAATAACTCAATGTATATAAAAATACAATAGTAAACTCTTTACTTTTAATATAGTAGATAATAAATCAATGTATATGACCTATGTGATGATAAAGCATCTCGCCCACGCTGCCATAAGTGTCTTATACCTTGCCATAGTATAAGACATCCTCAACTAAGTGGATCCACTAAGCTATGCTTAGAAGCAATACAGAATCATCTAAAATGTATGATCCTTTACCCATGTTAGCATACATGGTTTATGAGGATTTTGAGTTGTCTGAACTCATCCCCATATCGGTGCTCAATACTACTCCCAATAATATATATAACTCATCCTCATATGTTTTTAAATAAAACATAACTTCTCCTCAATTTGAGATAATTACTCAATAGTTCTTTTAAAATAGATAATGCTCAAACTTCTCATGAACTCATTTAGAAGTCAAAGTTTTTGCTCTTTTAAATGTAAAAGTGTTACATATTTGGGAATACTTAGTCCCCTCATACTCACTTTGAAAAATGAACTTAACTCTCCTCACCCTCATACTTATTTACTCAAGTCTTAAAACAAGTTATAAATAATTGTATAACACTTCTCAAAAGGACTCAAAAGACTTTCTCAAACTTTTCTCTTAATCTTTACTTCAATTTGAAATAAAGATTTAAGAGTTATAATTAGGATACAGGATATACCAATAATTCATAGAGACTTTGTCACGACCCACGGGAACCCTCCTAGATGAAACATGGTGTATAGAACCCCAAAGAACTCCATACAAGCAACTTAGCTCTCATAACATAAGAAATAAAACAATAAGAGTAAAACAATAGTCCAAGTCCAAAACATTTTATAAACGAAAAGCGGATGTCTAATACACTTGTATATAATCATAGCTATCTAATACAATAGAATGAAATTGGGATTAGCCCATACATCATATCCAAAAGAGAAAATACATGAAAGAAACTGAGAACAATAAAACTTCATCCTCGAAGCATAAGGACTTTACCAAAGCTCAGAAATATCTCAGAGCAACCTCAAAGACGAAACCCTGAAACCTGACTGTCGGACCCTACATATGGGGAAATGTAGGCTAGAGTATGCGTTAGTACAAAACAATGTACCAAGTATGATAGCCATGCATAAAACATTTAAATCATGCTAAAAGGGACA
Organism: Solanum chiquidenum; assembly: GCA_029582725.1. NCBI lineage: Eukaryota > Viridiplantae > Streptophyta > Magnoliopsida > Solanales > Solanaceae > Solanum > Solanum chiquidenum. The sequence goes on from JAJOOS010000453.1 coordinate 54,579, forward strand.
TCTTATTTCATGATATGCAATTGACTAAGATAAAACATGATATAAAAGAGTTAGTAATACAGAAGCCATAAATCATGATCAATGCAAGCTAACTTCATCTTTAAAACCTTTGAACTCATATGCAATACTTCTTGAAGTAACCTTAGTTCATTATTACTTGTAGGGGAATTATCCTTAACTGGCATGAAAAACCATGTGAGCTATTAACATGGAATCCAATGTCTACCCCACACCGCAAGGAGGTATCCTACTTTCCAAGGTAAGACCACAAACTTTTAACTATTGTTGATCCACTAGCTAATGTATATCTAAGACAACATCCTATGGTGGCACATAGCTATGAGATAAGGAGATTGCTACTAGAAACTTAACCTCTACTAATGGGGGAGCTTCCATCTCATGAGATTGCTTCTAGAAACCTGACCTCTACTAACGAGAGAGCTTCTATCTAATCGTCAATATCTACTCGTTACTAAGCATAAATCCCATGCAGTAGTCACTCATTACTTGACTTCATGAATCATGGAAAGGTGCGCTTAGACAACCTATCCCAGCTAGTTCATTAGGATATCTCTTACTCTTTGATTCAATTAGGGAGAAAACCTTTCAAACTAAGAATATTTTCTATGTGAGAAAACCTTTCACATCATGCTATTATGTGTTTAGTGAGAATGTCCTTTCACAACACAACATCATCATTGAAACTTTACTCCCAAAGCACCCTTAAAATATTTGCATAAATTTCATAAAACAATGCATAAGTCCATATTTTACCTATTGAGGTTCAAAAGCCACTTTTAATCATCAACTCCTAGAAAACATGCCTTAGATATGAATTTCATCCTAAAATCATGTAAATCTTTCAATACATGCTTAATTTCACAAAACTCTTCCTTGAAGATCAAAATCCCACATCATATGATTCATAACTTGAAACATAGGGATTACATGGGTTCATGGGGAAATAATCATAAAATCATCATATATCATTAATTCATGCATAATAGATCATAATTCAATCATTTAAATCAATAATGACAAGAACCCATGATAATTGAAGAAAACCCTAACTCAATTGGGGAATTCTACCTTTTGAAATAGAGAGATTTAGGAACTCCATGGATGGAAGGAATCCATGGATGAAAACTATCATACCTTGAATCCAAAATCTATCCTTCAATGGAGGAATTTAGGCCTTGACTTGAAACCCTAGGTGAACATACCGATTTCGAAAAGTCGTCTTCGGAATGTCATCATCTTTCACCGTCAATTGGTGATACCCGATCGAAGATCAATCTTAGAGAAATAACTTGCTTCTTCGAGTTGGTAAAATAAATAATCTATCCTTGGAAGAGGATACTTGTTCTTCATGGTAACCTTGTTCAACTGTCGATAATCAATGCACAAATGAAGAGAATCATTCTTCTTTTTAGCAAACAAAACTTGAGCGCCCCATGGAGAGATACTCGGTCTGATGAAAATCTTATCCAACAAGTCCTTCAACGGTTCTTTAAACTCCTTAAGTTCAATCGGATCCATACGGTAAGGAGGAATATAGATAGGGTACCTATCTGGGAGAAGGTCAATACAAATGTCTATTTCCTGCCTGGGAGGAGTACCAAGTAAGTCATCTGGGAGCACTTCTGGAAACTCATTTACAATAGGGACCGAATCGAGTGAAGGGGTTTTAGAATCTACATTCTTCACCACTACTAGATGGTAAAAGCAACCCTTAGAAATCATATTTCTAGTTTTAAGATATGAAACAAACTGGCCCTTAGGTATATAATTTCATCCCTTCCACTCTAGGATAGGCTCATTTGGGAACTGAAACTTGACTAAACGAGTTATACAATCTGTAGAAGCATCACATGAGTGTATCCCATACATACCAATAATCACATCAAAGTAGAACATATCAATCTCTACCAAGTCAAGGAAAGTAAATCTGTAGGACAAGGAAACGAGACACCTTATGTAGACATTCTTAGCCACAATAGAATCACCAATAGGAGTAGAGAAAAAAAATGTTTTAGCAACACATCCAAAAGAACATCAAACCTCATAGCCACATATGGCGTCACAAAAGACAAGGTAGCATCGGGAAAAAGTAAAGAATATACATCAAGTTGGAAAGCTTTCAACATATTGGTAACCACATCTGGAGAAGTCTCATGTTAACCTCGAGTCTGAAGTGCATAAAAGTGGTTTTGCTTAGGAGCATTGGATCCCGCACCACTAGTAGTAGCTTGCTTGCCCTCTCTTTCTTTAGCCATAAGCATCGAGCAATCCCTCATTTTGTGACCACTCTTACCACAACCAAATAAACTATTTGTGCCGGCTAGGAACTTACCATCGTGCTTCCTGCCACACATAGTATAAATGGACCTATGCAATGAAGATCCATTACCATTATCTCCTTGAGGCTTAGGGTTAGAAACCTTATCTTGGTTGAACTTAGGATGAGCACTGGATGAACCTTGACTGGAAAAATTTGTCGAATCTTGGACGACCTTGTCTATCAGACCTTGCATTAGAGAAATTTCCATCACCGATCTTAGCCGTTTTTACCTCTCTAGAACTTTCCTTGAGTTTATCCTCCTCAAATTGTTGTGCATGTACAATGAGACGAGAGATGTCCATGTCACTAATGAGCATTGCGGTTCGACACTCTTTAACCACCATTTCAGATACACTGACACAACCTTACTCATCTTAGCCCTTAAATTTGTAACCATAGTTTGAGCATACTTAGACAATTGAGTGAACTTTAGAGCATATTCCCTCACACTCATACTTCCTTATCGAAGGTTAATGAACTCAAGCACCTTGGCTTCCCTCATCTCAAGGGGAAAGAACCTACCAAGAAAGCAACATTAAACTTCTCCCAATCAAGAGGACCCGCATCTTCGGGTATCCCTTCCTTCCATTGGTTATACCATATTTGAGCCACACCCTTTAGTTGATAAGAAGTGAACACCACCTTTTCCACCGACATAACTCCCATAATCATCAAGACCTTGTAGACCTCATCGATAAAATCTTGAGGATCTTCCTCAACTTTAGAACCATGAAACTTCGAGGATTCATCCTTGTAATGTCCCTTACTCTTGAAGCCATCGTACCCACATTTGGGTTCACGGGAACCACCACCTCCCTATTGGCTTGGGCCGTCATATCTTGAGCTAATACATGAAAAGCAGCCCTAAACTTCGCATTCGACACTTGCTTAGCTAACGAATAGACCGAAACTTGAGGAGTTTGGGGAGGAGCTTCTTGATCTGCATTTTTCCTCACATTCCTTCTAGTATAAGCTCTTCGAGATGCCATATCCTGAAGAACATAGGATAATGATTAGGAGAGAGACCTCATAGAGTTAAACTTTATGGCACAACTTAAGAGTAATGAAAAACGGGGAGTTTCTTAATCATCTTCTAGCCTCTCATTCATAAATGTGGTGCGCTTCACAATCATTAAGGAGACTCTACTAGACATGGCTTATGGGACATCCTAGGACCATTCTAAACCTTGTTCTCTGATAAGCAAGTTTGTCATGACCTATAGGTACCCCCTATATGTAACAAGACGTATAGAACCCCGAAGGACTCCATACAAGCCACTTAGCTCTCATAGCATATGAAATATAACAATAAGAGTAAAACAAAATAGTCCAAGCCCAAAACATTTTATAAACGAAAAGCGGAAGTCTAATACACTTGTCTCATCATAGCCATCTAATACAATATTATGAAATTGGGCCTAGCACATACATCATGTCCAAAAGAGAAAATATATGAAAGAAACAGAGAATAATAAAACTCCATCCTCGAATCATAAGGACTCGCCAAAGCTCGGAAATATCTCGAAGCAACCTCTGGCCACGAAACCCTGAAACCTAACTACCAGACCCTATAATTGGGGAAATGTAAGCAAGAGTATGCGTTAGTACAAAATAATGTACCAAGTATGATAGCCATGTATAAAAAATTTAAATCATGCTAAAAAGGATATTTCATTTCATGACATGCAATTGACAAAGATAAAACATGATATAAAAGAGTTAGTACAACACAAGTCATAAATCATGGTCAATGCAAGCTAACTTCTTCCTTAAAACATTTGAACTCATATGTGATACTTCTTGAAATAACCTTAGTTCATTATTACTTGTGGGGAATTAGCATTAACTGACATGTAAAACCAAGTGAGCTATTAACATGGAATCCAGTGTCTACCCCACACCAAAAGAGGTGTTCTACTTCCCAGGTTAAGACCATGAACTTTTAGCTATTGTGGATCCACTAGCTAATGTATATCTAGGACAATATCCTATGGTGGCACATAGTTATAAGATAAAGAGATTGCTACTACAAACCCGACCTCTACTAACGGGGGAGCTTCCAGCTCATGAGATTGCTTTAGAAACCCGGCCTCTACTAATGGGAGAGCTTCCATCTCCTCATCAGCATCCACTCGGCACTAAGAATAAATCCCAGAGAATAGTCATTTCTTACCTGACTTCATTAATCATGGAAAGGTGCCCTTTGATAACCTATCTAAGCAAGTTCACTAGGATATCTCTGACTCTTTGATTCAATTAGGTGAGAAAGCCTTTCAACCTAAGAATCCTTTATATGTGAGAAACTCTTTCACATCATGCTGTTATGTGTTTAGTGAGAATTAATGTTTAGAATTTCTCTATTCACGTAATCAATGACACAACTTTCAGTACAAGTGTCTACGATCGTGTGATAGTATAGGAACCCAACCAAGGGTTGGGGTCGTGTCCCAAGGGAGTGGTCTTGAGATTTAATAGAAAAATAAAATTTGGATCTAACTAGTCGTAGCTAAAGATGTTAACAATTAAAAACATTGTAAATTAAAGGGGGGACACAAAAGTGTCAAATATCGATGGGGTTTTTGTCACAAGTATAGCAAAAACAATAAAAATAACGAAGAAATCAAGTATGGGGAAGAGTTCTTGGGGTGTGACAGCAATACAAGTTGAAATAAATAGTTGGGTACGTGCTTTAGGTAGGAAATTTGCAAGATAATAGTGGCTAGGCTAAGCTTTAGATAGAAATAAGTTCCCTCTCGGGCAACTTACCCCATTTCAAATGCGTTCCTCTCGGACACCCATTTGCCGCATAAAGACCAGCCTATGACTTACCCCACTCACTCTCTCGAGCTGAGTGTTAGGATATGGGATAAGGGCTCACCCTCTCGGGCTGAACCTCATGTCGACCCACTCCTTAGGCCATCAGTCTACTGGTCTTGGTTTCGCGACCTCCCTCTCGGGCAAGCTGAAAACACATGGGTGGCATTGTATTTGCAACTACAAACCCATTAAATTAAACCAGAACAACTAGGTGAAATCACCATTAAAATACATCTAACCTATCAGCAAGCAAGATCCAACAATAATATCCCTACATACTTGCTAAATTACACCCTAAGAATGGGGTTTTTACCCACACATCAAGAGATAGAAATTTATACCTTCAATGATGTTGAAATCAAATGGGTATAGATAAATAAGCCTTGATTTGAGCAAACAAGGAAGAATCCTAGAGACCCACTTCCAAATTGAAAGAGGTGAAACCCTTTTCTTCTTTAAGTCTTCAAACCCTGACAAACTTGAGATAAAAGGTACTAAAATTATATTCTAAATCTGATACTAAAAATTTATACAAAAGTCTCGTTCTCAAATCTCCTCCTAGCTATAACTCTCAACGAGTATTTATAGTTTTAAAAAATATGTGATGCGGTGGATCACTCGGCGACATTAGTCGAAATCGCCGATCAATTTGGCAATTTGCCCTTTGGTATAGTTCATCGCCGTCTTGCACCATCCTTAGGCATCGTTGTGCTCTGGATCATTGGGTGACATAGTACTACTTCACGGGCCTTCTCGGTCATGCGCCGACTGCTCCCTTTTTCCACCGACTTGATCCTTTCCTTCAAGGCTCAGCACACTGGAACAAAAGGCGAAGTGAGACCTTTCGGCGATTCGCCAAATGAACTCGGCGGTCCTCAAGCCTTCATTTTCTCATTCTTTTCAGCCTTTTCAGTCCTTTGTTGCGAAGTAATATCTATGCATTCCCTTAAAATTCAAATACCTGAAATTTAAAGGTTTTCATCAAATATTGAGATAACAAAAGCATTTGAGGACACAATTTCTATTAAAATATAGCCCTAAATGAGTCCAATTTGTGGACTCATCAACACCCCCAACTTAAACTTTTGCTTGTCCTCAAGCAAACTCAAGTTTAGTTGTTCAAAAAGGGTGTCTCAAACAGTGCTACACAAGACTCAATCATGAATGTACACAACAAGATTTAAAACTACTTATGTGAAGATTCAATTGTGTACTCAAAGATTCAAGTTGTGACACACCATTACTAACTATTCTCATATTCACAATACTTTCTACTAAAGCAAGTTCAAGCTCAACGAAAGTATTTAAATGCCCTCACACAAAGAATGATTCCATATTCACACACAGAAGTTAATCAATTAAATACCAGGAATCAGTTGTGACACTCACATTCAAAAAGAGGAACACAATGCATGATTTCACCCATAGGTTGCCCTTATTTTCCAATCGACTTTTGGTTCGACTTACTCAAGATCAAAAAGGTCTTTTCAAGACTTGTAATGGCGCTTAGTGCAAAGGTATGATCATTTTAGGCTCAGTGACTTCTTCATCCTCATGAGATGTGGTGTTCTCAAGATGTCCTTTTTCTTTACCTTGTCACTTTTTCTTCCAGTGCTTCTAAGTAATCCTTTCATTCACTCTCCATGTATTGCTTGGAACCCCAATTAGTTTTGCACCTTTATTCAACATTTATATATATATATACACATATTTTTTTTATTTTTTTTAGAAGGGTTTTCATTTTGTTTTGCAATACCATGGTTTAGAGAGACTTTTTCTTGCACTTCTTGACTTCTCCTTTTCCTTTTCACCACACCCCCAACTTAGGATTTTGGCCTAAGTTGGTTATTCAGTAAACCACAAATCAAGAGGATTATAGGTAGTGGGTTAAGTAAGGTCTAGGGTTCATCGAGTTTCTTCCAAAGAAAGGTAAGGCTCAAGGGTTGTTCAAAAGAGTTTCACACACTCACGGGTAGGTCACAAAAGAGGTATATGCCAAATTTGGCTCACACTCTTTAAAATTGCCTAAGATCATCTCAAGAGTATACCTTTCTAAATCAATTAGACTAACGGAAAAAATTCTAGGTTTATTCATGCATAGTTCAAAGTAAGCTAACAACAGAAGGCATCGACACTTAAGTCAAACAAGACTACACACTTTCGCTAGTGTGCAATGGTCATTACAAGAGAATCAATTCGATAAATAGCTAATCACAACTAGATGGAAAGAGTTCACATATTGTCTATGCAACTTCATTTGGTGTCATCATAGCCGCACATTCATGTTCGTTCAATTGAGAGCACTATTTAAGTCATCAGTATTGATAGGAACTGAGACTTAAATTTTGCAAAAGAACAACCACTTTCAACAAAAGCGGTGGTGAAAGTTTTCATAAAAACAAAAAAAAATCGGAAGGGTCAAAATATGATTAAAATAAGAAAGAGGAGCCATGAGCTCGAACATCCACGAAAGGCAGTATATAACTCAATTAGAAACAAAACAACCCAAATATACACAAAAACACAAACATCAATAGGACACAAAGGTGAGCCTCACCCCACCACATATAAAAGTATTTTTTCCTCAAATGCAATTAACACATAATCTGAATGGAAAAATAAAGAATGACAGAGAGGGAGGTAAATAGGGGATCCTGACTAAGTGGTCGCTCAATCTGTCTGGGCATCAGTACCCGTAGTGACTTCCAGAAGGACCAACTTCACTGGATCCAGCAGCCAGTGTCTTTGCCAAAGAGGATTGCACAACAACATCTATCATGATTTCTTCAGTCTTAGCTATGTCGTCTGCTGCAACTCCCTCAATCATCTCTTCGTCAGTCTCTTCCTCTTAGTCAAGGTTGACTATATGCCTTCTCTATCTCCATGTCCAGTGGTGATCTGAGGCATTGCAGACATATCTAGTGTCTCCTTTGTTCCAAAGATCATGGACACATCGGTGAACTTCAGGTGGTTTACATCTTTTAGTAGCTCAACAATGGCAGCCTTTAAAGTTGTTACCTCATTTGTGGCCCATTGGTTATGCTCACACACTGCTATCCTGGCTGCTAGTGTGTTAATGATAGTGTTAAGAGGTGTCACAACATCAGCTAGGGCAATCTGGATCATGCTTGGAACAGAGTCCTCTAGATTGGTAGCCCGATGTTTCGCAGAAAGGGCGAGTTGTCCCATCCGGAGTAGGGAAGCCTGGGTGAGTAGAGGCCGAGAAATAGTAGTAACAACATTAGGTCTGGGAAACATTGCAGCAACGGAAGGATCTAGGTATGTCTCTGTAGGTGATGATTTTGTGCTTCTTGACTCCACCAATACGACCTTCTTCCTTTCTGCTTGATCCTTAAGGTACTCAGCTTCGATCCTCCGAATATCAGTAGAGGCTGTGGGCATCATTTCCACATCTCTCTTAGCACCTTGAGGTACCCGAATTTGTTTGCATTATGTGTGATCAATACTGGAAACGGAAGTGAGGTTTTGCTCTGCCTTGCATGCATGAACATCTCTGAAGCGATGATATCTCCCAAGTTTATCCATGTTTCCTCTATGATGTAACCCAGGCAAGCTGCATTGGCAAGGCGAATAATCAACTAACTCTGGGATGGCATGATTGTGCTGCTGATGAAACCAAACTAGAACCTTGCTGCTATGTTTAGCTCTTTCATTTCAATTTGAGCTCCTTTTGCCAATCATTTTGGAGACTCGTCTAAAATTAGTAAGGCAAACCATTTTTACATCTCATCAATTTTCTTTGTTTTGATCAAGTGCTGGCAGTAATCTACAATATTCATGGACATGCCCAAAACTACGTTAATCCCCTCACTATCACACTTCACCCTCCTGCCTCTAACAACCACATAGTCTACTTCTTTGAAGGTTGTTGCCAGTTGCTTTTTCTTGGGTATTAGTGCACTATATGCACTATAGAACACTCGTACCTAGTTTGGAATATAACGACCGCGGGGCTTTGTCAAAACCTGGAACTTATGGTATCTCAGGCATTCCATTGTCTTTGGGTGTCTGTCTATAACTCCGCCTATGGACAACCGCTTTTCATCCAGAATTGTTCTCAGTCCCTCAGCTTTTACTCGATTTATTGACTTAGGTGGAGGACCTTGTACTGGAGGCGCTAATACCATTACCTTCTCTAGAACTGGGGTTGTAGGAGTGGTAGGCTGGGTATTCTTGATCCTGGATGGATCATTCAACTTCTTAGTTCGCCCCTCTACCCTCTGTGCGATTAACAGATCATCCTCATCAAAAACTACATTTTCACTTCCAGATTAGTTGGGGTCATTTCCGTAAAAGCCATCACTGTCAGTGCTTGCATCTGGTAACTCAAGGATCTTGTCCTTGCCCTTGCCTTTCCCACCAACTTTAGAAAGTTTAGCAACCTTGCTTCTGGATGCAGCTGCATCCTCGTTGATTTTAATCTCTTTTGTTTCACTTTGGGGTGACCTGATTTCTCTTGCAACTTTAGTTCTAGCCATTTCTGCAAAGAATTTGGGAAGAAGTTAGAGCAACTAAATCAAATTCATAGGAACACAATTGAAGACTATCTCGCTGAATAGATCAGCAAATCGCCTAATTGTTTGGCGAGCAGTGCTTTATCCGCTGAAAGTTATAGTGCAATAAAGGAAAGGGGTGCAGACAAGGTGTTATCGAGGACACTTTCGGCAATTCACCGAATGCTTTTTGAAATATGAGATTTCTGTCCGAAAGCTATAGAATCCATGTCTCAAATAGCATGAAATTAAAGGTGAGATGGGGTCAATAGGCGAACCGCTGAGTGATTTGGCGAGCTCGACCTAACTCAACAATCAGCCCATCATTCCTATTTCCCATCTATCTTCTTGAATTCAACCCGCAACCCCCGTAAACAAAATCAAAACCTGCACTGGATCAATCAAGGTTACAGTTGGTCAAATTTATCAGTATGCAGGAGAACCTCATAAAAAAAATTATTCATGCCAACTCATCAGAACGGGATTCCCACATTTAAAGCAAAAGTGTTGAATTAGCAAATCAGAAGAGGCACTTAAATAGTCTGGAGTTGTCAAAAAGTCTAGTACACAACATGGTATAAAATTGCTTGCAATGAGAGTATACTTATCACAATTAAATGTAGGGTTTTGAGGACTAACCTTAGGCAGATCAAGTCAAAACTGTGATGCTAGGCAGCAGATTAGTACATATCCAAGCACTACTAAATCAGCTAAAATACTCAAGAGATATGATTTTTTTTAAAATACTAAGTAGGCGTGATTTTGTGGAAATTGAGAGTGAGAGAATGTGAAAAAGGTTGAAAGTCAAAACTTGTGGCCTTATAAAACCCATCCAGATCTCACCCATTCGGTGATATTAGTTGCTTTCGATCTGCTATTCGGCGATTCTCAGAATGTTTATCTACTTCGCTGAGTTTTACAGTATCTTCAGTTGAGGTGAGGATCCAAACGTCGGTCTTTGTCGGGGTCGCCGATCTAGTCGGTGATTCGCCAATGTGGCATGTGTAATTCATCCTGTACTTTTTATAAACTTTACATGCCGAATCCTACAAAATTAAGACACCTTTATTTCAATCATAACATACTACAAGTATTTAAGGGTTTTGTGTTGCCTCCCAAACAATGCCTTAGTAAACGTCGTGGCACAACGTAAATCAGTACTCAAACTCTACTAGTGGGGTTAGCCTTAGGATAACTAGGCAATCCCTCATTTTGTTTCGGGTGGAAATTTGGTGACACATAACCCACGTTCTCCAGTAGCTGGACAACTCTGGAATGAGACCAAAACATCCGCTTCATTCTGTCAATGTTTTCCTTCATTTCTTTCAGTTCTCTATCTTGCTCATTCACCTTATGGAGAATGTTTGAGAGCTTTCCCTCAAGACTTTTAACCTCATTGCCCTTGAGACTTCTTCGCTCATGAGAAGGGATACGTTTATCCTTCCTCTTACACTGGATCTCGATCATAACCATCTTTTTGGAAAACTCATACATCTGAGTCATTAGGGCGGCCAACATGAAGTCCTTTTCTACTTCTTGATTCATCTCAACCATTTGATTAAGCAGTTGAGCTATTATCACATATAGCTATTTTGCGATACCTCTCATAATAAGTTGGTCGACCAACTTTTAGTTTCGAGGACCAAGACTTCTGTAGAAATAGTTAAGGAGAGCTTTGTCGGGAATGTCATGATTTGGGCATTGATTGGTCAGTTCATTAAACCTTGCCCATGATTTGTGGTTCCATTTACCTTCCACTTGCTTGAAAGTGAGAATATAATCCCGAAACATCATTACCTCTAATGGGGGAAATTCCATAGGTTCCCGAGTACAGCTAGTCATGCTCACTTCCTCTGTTTGGATACAAACAAACCAGCAAAACAAAACTAAAAATTATGTGAGTAAACTACAACTAAGAAGAACAAAAAGTCTACTAATCTAAGAGTTCTCAAGTAACACCACTCCCCGGTAGAGGCGCCATTTTGATGTTTAGAATTTCTCTATTCACGTATTCAATGACACAATTTCCATTACAAGTGTCTACGATCGTGTGATAGTATAGTAATCCAACCAAGGGTTGGGGTCGTGTCCCAAGGGAGTGGTCTTGAGAATTGATAGAAAAATAAAATTTGATTCTAACTAGTCGTAGCTAAAAATGTTAATGATTAAAAACATTGTATATTAAAAGGGAGACAAAAAAGTGTCAAATATCGATGGGGGGTTTTGTCACAAGTATAGCAAAAACAATAAAAATAACAAAGAAATCAAGTATGGGGAAGAGTTCTTGGGGTGTGACCGCAATACAAGTTGAGATAAATAGTTGGGTACATGCTTTCGATAGGAAATTTGCAACATAATAGTGACTAGGGTAAGTTTTAGATGGAAATAAGTTCCCTCTCGGGCAACTTACCCCATTTCTAATGCATTCCGCTCAGACACCCATTTTCCGCATGAAGACCAGCCTACGCCTTGCCCTACTCACTCGGGACTAGGGCTCACCCTCTTGGGCTGAACCTCATGTCGACCCACTCCTTAGGCCATCAGTCTACTGGTCTTGGTTTCGCGACCTCCCTCTCGGGCAAGCTGAAAACACATGGGTGGCTTTGTATTTGCAACTACAAACCCATTAAATTAAACCAGAACAACTAGGTGAAATCACCATTAAAATACATCTAACCTATCAGCAAGCAAGACCCAACAATAATATCAACACATACTTGCTAAATCACACACCAAGAATGGGGTTTTTTATCCACACATTAAGAGTTAGAAATTTATACCTTCAGTGATGTTGAAATCGAATGGGCATACAGAAATAAGTTTTGATTTGAGCAAAGAAGGAAGAATCAAAGACACCCACTTCCAAATTGAAAGAGGTGAAACCCTTTGCTTCTTCAAGTCTTAAAACCCTTACAAACTTTAGATAAAAAGTACTAAAATTATATTCTAAATCTGATACTAAAAATTGATACTAAAGTCTCCTTCTCAAATCTTCTCCTAAGTTATAACTCTCAACGAGTATTTATAGTTTTCAAAAATCTATGTTGCGGCAGATCACTCGCCGACATTAGTCAGAATAACCAATCAATTCAGAAATTTGTCATTTAGTATAGTTCATTGCCGTCTTGCACCATCCTTCGGCATCGTCGTGCTCTGGGTCATTGAGCGACATAGTACTTCTTCTTGGGCCTTCTCGGCGATGCACCGACTGCTCCCTTTTTCCGCCGACTTGATCCTTTCCTTCTGGGCTCAGCACACTGCAACAAAAGGCATAGTGAGACCCTTCGGCGATTCGCCAAATGAACTCGGCGATCCTTAGGCCTTCAATTTCTCGTTCTTTTCAGCCTTTTTGTTCATTTTTGGGATGTAGTATCCATTCATTCCTTTAAGCTTCAAATACCTGAAACTTAAAGGTTTTCATCAGATATTGAGATAATATAAGCATGGGAGGACACAATTTCTATTAAAATATAGCCCTAAATGAGTCCAATTTGTGGACTCATCAAAATGCCCTTTCACAACACAACATTATCATTGGCACTTTACTCTCAAAGAACCCTTAAAACATTTGCATAGAATTCATAAAATAGTACATAAGTTCATAATTTACCTCTTGAGGTGCAAAACCGACTTTCCATCATCAACTCTTAGAAAACATGGTTTAGATATGGATTTCATCATAAAATCGTGTAAAGATTACGTGCTTAATTTAATAAAACACTTCCTTGAAGATCAAAATGCCACATCATATGATTCATAAATTGAAAACATGGGGATTAGATGGGTTCATGGGGAAATTATCACAAAATCATCATGTATTATCAATTCATGCATAAGGATAAGAGTTCATAATTCAAACATTTAAATCAATAATGAAAAGAACCCATGATAAATGAAGAAAACCCTAACTCAATTGGGGAATTCTACCTTTTAAAATAGAGAGATTTAGGAACTTCATTGATGGAAGGAATCCATGGATGAAAACTATCATACCTTGAATCCAAAAGCTAGACTTCAATGGAAGAATTGAGACCTTGACTTGAAACCCTAGGTGAATCCTTCTTCTTCTTCTTCAAGTTTCTTGAGAGAGAATTATTTGAGAGCTTTTTTTTGTAAGTTTAGAGAGAATGATTTATATTTGGAAATTTGGGGGGTAAAAAAGCTTATACAGGGGTCCTAAACATCGACAAAATGACATAGTATATGAACTAATTAATTAGAAAAAGAACAAACTACCCCAAACAATAACTGACAGCTGGTCATCGACAGACCCCATTAGACGGGCCATGGTCTGACCCACGGTCCATCCTGGTGGAACGTGGTTCGCCATAAGAAAGTCTATTTTTGGGCCTCGAACCACGGACCCTAGCCACGGACCGTGGTCTGGCCTACGGTCCGTAGGCCAGGCGATGGTCCAGAACCTCTAGACCACTTTTGGCAGGGCCATCCACCGACCACACCTTAGGTCCATGGTCCCACCCATGGGCCGTGGGTGGCCTTCATGGCTGGCACCTGTAATTTCCCAAAATCTTATCCTTTTTCCTTTTTTCAAATATGGGGAGTTACAGGCTTAGTTAGTCGATAATAAGAAATGATCAAAGACTTAAATTGGATAGCACTGGTGCGACCCGGAGATAGATTATTATTTTTGGTTGTGAAAATATTTTTGAGGCAGAGGACTCCCTATCCTCATCGCGACATGGAGAGGGGTTAATTATCTGGGGACTAAATTTTTAAAGTGCCTCCGCAACGCGGACCTGGAATTTTTTGCCCGATCTTTTCTTCCTCTCCCACACTCGATTCAACTCATACGCACTTCTGTTCTATAGTCCAATTTTATGAAATTTCACAAACCTAGAACATTTTCAATGAAACCCACACAAAACTCAATCAAGAGACTAAACTATTTCGCAAAACCTTTACCTCAAGGATTTCAAAGACCTCAATTTATCAATTTAACTCAAGAACTTCTCAAGAACTTAATAATCAACATCAAGAATGAATTCATGGGTCAATGTTTACATGATTGGCGTGAGGGCAAACAAATCCAACACTATGAAAGCTTACATACCTTGAAAGAACTAGGTTCTTGGTGATTTCCCTAAAATTCTGAAGAACTCCTTGACTTCCTCTTTTCTCCTCTTGAACTTTGCCCTAGTTTATTTAATGCTTTAAACTTTAGTGAAAACTGATTTTAATCAGCTTTGACCCCTAATTCGATGGAAAAAAATGTGTAGGCCTAGCGGGATAAGGAAAATACAAAAATACCTCTCTTTAAAATGGATGACTTTCCCTAACTAGATTGACTGTACTCAAACGGCCATATCTCCCTCATACAAACTTGAAATTTTGCAAACTTGGCAGCGTTGGAAAGAGTACTCCATGACCTCCGATCTGACATCTCATGGACCACCTAACTCTTCCTGTGTTGAAAGTTTGGTCGTTTGAAGTTGTTCCAAAACTCACAATTTAAGAGTAACTTGAATCAAATTTCAATTTTGCACTTTCCAATTTAGTTCTTTCTAGATTTAGCTCTTTTTATGACCGAGGTGTTACAATATCTCCCTCTTGGGAAAATTTGGCCTCGAATGAGTGCACTATAAATAGAACTGAGTGTAGGAACATCTAACACCCAACCCAAACATTCAACATGCGATTTAACACAATATAAGCACATTAATTAAAAAAGTACCAAGAAAGTTAATACCTTAGATTAGAATCTGTCCGAATTCAAAGAGATGTGGGCATCTCTTCTTCATATCCTACCCAGCCTCCTAAGTAGCTTCCTGATATACCATGAGTTTACGGTATTTTTGATCCATTTCACTTAGATTTTGTGTGAGTATTGGGTTATTTTGTATTATATATAATGATTTTTATGTAATCTTTGCAGGAAATTTGTTCGAAGCGGTTGAGAGAGAAAAGAACTAATGTGGTAGCAATAACAGTCAACAAAGCCAACCACGTACCGTAGGTCCAGTGACGGACAATAGGTACTGAAGCGTGGATGTGAGTTCAAGGAAGTCTAACCAAGTGTGGAACCACGGAGGCAAACGACACACCGTAGACTAAATGTGAGTTCAAAAAAGTCTAACTGTCATTCCTTATCAGAAAGTTGATTTTGAGTACTTGAACCACAAAGGGACAAGACGGACCGTAGTCCAATCCACGGATCGTAGGTGTGACCTTCGTTTGAAGACTCTAAAATAATTTCCAAGTGTTAAACCACATATGTCACCCACACAGGTCGGGTCGTTGATCGAAATTGTGTCTGACTCAATTTTCCTTATGGAAAATGGACAAATATATCCCTGAACTATTGTAAATGGTATGCAGATACCCTCCATCATACTTTTGGGACATTGGTGCCCCTACTGTCCAAAAACTAGAGCATATATAACAATCCAAATTCCAAAAAATGATGGGCATTGCATGTCAGTCACTACTCACGGAGGAAAATAGACTATTGATACCCCCTTGCCGTGTGAGGTTAATAGAGTGATAGAAAAAGATGAGGATGAGAATGAGGTTACTGAAGATCCAAAAGTTGATACAGAAAAGGAAGCTGAGGTGACCCAAAAAGTTGTTTCCATGCCTATACCTTCAACTCCATTTCCACAAAGATTGGTGAAAAATACTAAAGAGGGAAAAAATTGCAGGTTCATCGCTATTTTAAATCAACTGTCCATAAATGTCCCATTGATGAAAGCTTTGAAACAAATGCCTGGGTGTGCGAAATTCATGAAAGACTTGGTGACCAATAAGAGGGCTGTCAATTTTGAGAATGAAGAGAAGCTACGACATTGCAGTGATATTTCTACTAGGTCACTTGTGCACAAGAAAAAGGATCCTGGATCTTTCACTATTCATTATACCATTGGGATGTTAGACTTTGTGAAAGCTTTATGTGATTTGGGTGCCACCATTAATTTGATTTTTATTTTTAAGAAGTTGGGTTTAGGAGCTTCAAAGCTGACTGCGATGCGTTTACTTATGAATGATAGAACTTTGTGAAAATGGATTGTGAGGTTGATTTTAAGGTTCCCACCATATTGGGGTGACCATTTCTTGCTACTAGGCGTGCTTTGGTCCATATGGAGAGAGGGAAGATGAAGTTTTGATTAAACATTGAGGAGGTAACATTTAACATCTTTAGGTCTATGAAGCATAAAACTGATCTTAAGTCGGTATCGGTTGTAAATCATATTATGGAACAAGAATCAGAAGTGTCCACTAAAGAGAGGTTAGGTGTTGATGAATTAGCAGCGAGTGATGGTATTGATGACTATGATTAGATATTTGTTGCACTTGATAGGTTTGAGTTCCACTTCAAACTAAAACGGTTGGAACTAAACATGAAGAATCAAGACACCTCACCTGCAAAACCGTCTGTTGATGAGCCTCCAAAACTGGAACTTAGGGTGTTTCCATCCCACTTGCGGTACGTATTGTTGGGGCACAATAGCACTTTTCAAGTAATCGTTGCTGCTGATTTGAGTGAAGGGCATATAAAGGCCTTTGTATCGATGTTGAAGCGGTTTAAGAGGGCTATATGATGGACTCTTGCAGACATTATTGGGATTCCACCAGGCATTTGTTCTCACAAAATACAACTCATGCCGGACAACAAGCCAAGTATTGAGCATCAAAGGAGGTTGAATCCCCCTCATGCAAGAAGTTGTGAAAAAGAAGATCATTAAGTTGTTAGATGCTGGAGTTATATATCCTATTGTTGATAGTAGTTGTGTTTACCCAATTCAGTGTGTGCCAAAGATAGGAGGAACAACCATGGATCCTAATGCTAAAAATGAGTTTGTTCCAATGAGGTCGATGACTTGTTGGAGAGTGTGTATGGACTATCGCAAGTTAAATGCATGGACTGAGAAAGACCATTTCCCAATGATGTTCATCGATCAGATACGAGATCGACTCACTTGTAAGGGTTGGTAGTGCTTTTTAGATAGGTATTCCGGCTACAATCAAATCTTCATAGCTCCAGAAGACCAAGAGAAGACCACCTTCACTTGTCCTAATGGGACTTTCGCCATTAAAAGGATGCCATTTTGGTTATGTAATGTTCCAACGACTTTTCAGCGTTGTATGATATCGATATTTTCAGATATGGTGGAGGAGAGAATAGAGGTATTTATAGATGATTTCTATGTAGTAGGTGACTCGTTTGATGACTGTTTGATACATTTGGATGAGGTACCAAAATGGTGCGAATAGTGCAATCTTGTATCCAACTAGGAAAAGGGACACTTTATGGTGAACGAGGATATAGCTCTGGGTTATCGGATTTCACATAAATGTATTGAGTTTAATAGAGATAAAGTTCAGGTAATAGAAAAGCTTCCACAACCCATCTTAGTAAAAGGTGTTCAAAGTTTTCTTGGGTATGCAAGTTTCTTTCGGAGGTTCATAAAAGATTTCTCTAAAATTGCACAACCATTGTGTAAGCTACTCGGAAAGGAGTATAAGTTTGAATTTGATGATGCTTGTTTGAAAGCATTTGGAGAGTTGAAAGAAAGTTAACTTTGGCACCTATCATTATTACATCGGATTGCAGACAATTGTCTGAAGTGATGTGTGATGCAAGTGGGGTAGCGCTTGGTGTAGTATTAGTACAGAGGTGAGAATATTCTTCATCCAATTTACTATGCCAGCAAGACTCTGAATGTTGCTCAAAAGAACTACATTGTGACTAAACAAGAATGACTTGCTGTGGTTTTAGCATTTGAAAAAGTTAGAACCTACTTGCTTGGTACTAAGGTCATAGTACATACTGACCATTCTGCATGAAGGTATCTTATGGCTAAGAAGGATGCAAAACCAAGATTGATTAGATGGGTGCTTCTACTGTAAGATTTTGATTTTGAGGTAAAGGATAGAAAGGGAACAAAAAATTAGGTTGTTGTTTACTTGTCCAGACTAGAGGAGGAAGTGATGATCAAGCTAGAAGATGGATTCAAGATTAGTGATGTGTTCCCTGATGAACATGTATTGGCTGCTTCTTATGATCTTATCCCTTAGTTCGCAGACTTTGCTAACTACTTTGCAAGCGATTTTGTTGCATCGGATTTATCATTTCACCAAAGGAAAAAGTTCATGTCCGATGTGAAGAATTTTTTTTGGGATGAGCCTTAATTGTTTCATATTTGTGCTGATGGGATTAACCGCCACTGTGTGCCTGAGGTTGATATGATGAGTATACTAGAGGTGTCTCATTCATCGTCTGTTGGTGGGCACCATAGTTGTATTCGAACTGCCCATAAAATTTTGCAGTGTGGGTATTACTGGCCTACCATTCACCAAGATGCTTATGATTTCGCCAAGTCTTGTGATTGTTTCCAGCGTGAATGAGGAAATTCAAAAAACCAAGAGCTACTAATGAACCCAATACTGGTGATTGAGATTTTTGAATTTTTGGGTGTTGACTTCATGGGTCCATTTGTGATTTCCAATGGGATGAAGCACATTCTTGTGGCGGTTGACTATGTATCGAAATGGGTTGAAGCATTCACGCTTTCAAACAATGAGGGAAAGAGTGTCACCGCATTCCTGAAAAATAATATATTCGCCAGATTTTGTACACCAACGGCAATCATAAGCGATTGAGGTTCTCACTTTTGTAAAAGGTTGTTAATGGCTTTGCTTGAGAAGAATGGTGTTCGCCACAACGTCGCAACCCCTTATCATCAGCAGTCGAGTGGGCAAGTTCAAGTGTCATATTGCAAGATAAAGCAAATTTTTGAAAAGACCTTAAATGCCAACAAAACTGACTAGTCAAGAAGTCTTGATGATGCTCTATGGGCTTATCGCACTGCATTCAAAACTCCCATAGGTATGTCCACCTACCAACTAGAATATGGGAAGTTTTGGCATTTGCCTATAGAGCTAGAGCATAAGGCGATGTGGGCACTCAAGAAGTTGGTTTTGGATTGGGGCACCACATCGAGTCAAAGATTGAATGAGATGAATGAGCTTGATGAATTTCGCCTAAAAGGATATGAAAGTTTAGCCTTGTACAAAGAGAAGATGAAGAAGTACCATGATCAGAAGATCGAAAAGCGTGAATTTGCTTCCCGTGATCAAGTGTTATTTTTTAACTCAAGGTTGACCTTATTTCCTGGTAAACTAAAGTTTATGTGGACCGTACCATTCACAATAACCCAAGTATTTCAACATGGAGTGATTGAACTTGAGAACAATGAAACAACAAAGTTCAAAGTGAACGGTCAAAGGATAAAGATCTACTTGGGGTAATATAAGAGTGCCAATGAGATGATAGAGGAGTGGGGTATTAATAAAGTATGAATAATCAAGGTGTCTGCGTCGTTTCGCAACGTTAAATCAAGCGATGCTTGGGAGGCAACCCAAGATCTATAATCTAGCAAACTATAGGAGTTTTTCTTTCCGATATAGTGAATTTTTCCTAAATTCATAGTTTTCTAGATAGATTTGTATTAATTTTGAGTTCTTGTTGTTGGCTAGACATGGGTAGGATAGGGTCCATGTCTAAAAAGTGTCCAGAAAATATACAAAGAGAGTTCCAATGTTTCCTATGTGTGCAAGGAAGAAAAGCAAAAATCTGCAGAAAAAATTGTTGATGCAGTGGTCTACGGTTCCCATCGACGGTCTGTTGGTCCACCCACGGACCGTGGATGGAATCCATAGATCCCAGGTAAGTTTTCTGAATTTTACTAATTGTATAGTGAACCACGGTTCCCATCGATGGACCATAGGTACACCTACGGACCGTCGACGGGGTTTCGTTGGTCCAAGTTAGGGTCACAATCAACCCGACCCGGATCCCTATAAAAATAAAAACCCTTCACTTTAATTACATTCCCCATTTCCCTCTTTCTCCCTTACCGTTTCAAATCATTAAAATTCCCAAATTTCATTCCTTAATCTCCCCCATCACATCCATAAAATCGTCCCCATCCATTTTTAATTCCATCTTCCCCAAATCTTCCACAAATCTCCACCAAATCTCCATTTTTTATCCTAAATCATCCATTTCCATCAAGTATTCACGGTCCAAGTTCGGCATCAGGTTTGTTCGAGTTGAAACAAGGAACCATTGTACTACACACTCACTGACTTTGTTTACTTGTAAATTAATTGATTTCACCAAAACTTTGAAATTTTCATTTTTTAATTTTGAAGTCACAAAGTTGAACTTCACCTTGGTTAGTTAATTGCTTGTTTAATTGTCGAAATCCAGTTTAGATACTACCCACGAAATGATGTTGTGTTTGTGTGCTGTAGTTTTAACTTGAATAAATGGGTTTGATAGGTCTAATTTGAAGTTTTGACTTAGGGTTTCATTGTCTCTGTCTTGTAAGTTGAATTATTGCATAATCAAAACCCTAAGGATGATAATCTACCACATAAAATGTTTAAATACATGTTTAGACTTGAAGTAGTTGGTGATTGGTGTGTTTCAAAGTGTTAAATGAAAAATTGGAAGTACATGTCTGGCACAACTCTGGTCAACGTCCTCAACTGGCAGACCATAGGTCAACATATGGACCGTAGTTCGTGGTCCGTCAATTTAATGTACATTAATATTTGTTAAGTTTCGAACCACGATATGGACTATGGTCTGTCGTTCCATCGACAAACCATTCTGCACATCTGTGGCTCCAAGATCAGAGACCTCAAATTAGACTCTCTGACCTACATAGGGGACCCATGGTTCGTAGTTCCATCGACGGACCATAGGTACTCACCGTGGGTCGCAAAAATAGTTACTGCATGCGATGTTCTTAAATATTTTTGTCTAAGTCCTAACCATGTTCTAAAATTATTTCTTGGTTCGTTTTGCCTTATTTAAATACATACTAAGCTTCCACAGGTACCATGGCACCTAAACAAGAACCCGTGTATTCCAGGAAGGGCAAGTCCAAGTCTGGTACCCAGTCCCGACGTTTGATCAATGATTTTAGTGAGGACGAATATGTCCTGGAGACCACTAGAGGCTCATCCACTTTCCCCTAGCACGCGGAACAGGAATAGGCAGGTCATTACATATAGTGACGAGGTCGAGGTCACTGCCCCCCAGTCTGAGGAGGGGGCCACACCTGCTGGAGAGTCACAATTTGGCTCCGAGTCGCATTCCAACTCTAGTTCCAGCGGTACTTTTGCTTCTTCATCCTATGACACTAGCAAGGGTGATGCCAGGACCCACCTAGCATGAGAGTTAATACAATTGACAATGACACAGAGCCAAATAGGTGGTGTGTTGAGGTATAGTTCTAGATTTACCATGAGGGGTAGATTTGTAATGAGCAGCAGAAACTAGCCTGAACTATTACTGAGGAGCACCGGGTACTTACTTGCAGCCTTCATACTGTGTCCACCATTGAGGAGCTATTCAGGAAGAACAATTGTGGTTGGATGGCATGGAGCCCATGCATGTTCAGTGAGGAGATGACCCGAGAGTTCTACATCTCCTACACCGCCACTGTCCGAAATACTATGCCCAAATGGTTGAAGCCACTAGCTCAGCCTTAATTTCAGGCCACACTGGTGCAGAACATCTCCATTGACATTAGTGAGGCTAATATTCACCATTTTATTTATGGTCCATCCTACAGTCTGCCGATCAAAACCTAAGAGTATAACTACAAGATGGAGGTGGTTCAGAGTGGGACTTTTTAGAGGGATGTTGAGCAGCGTGAGACCTCACTGAGATTGATTGCCCATCATATAGCCGATGAGGGAGAGAGCATCAAGTGGGTGCGAAACTACTTTGCTTATAAAAAAATCAATCTTGAGGATCGCCACGAAGTTGTTTTGGTCCATGGTTTTCAGCAGATTATCCCCTACATAGGCGGACAACGTCATGACTTGGGATAGGAATGTGATGAAAGCAGCGATCATGGCGGGGCTAGAGCTCAATTTCTCTGGCATTTTTATTTCCGAGATTCATGAGTGGGCTTTCAAGACTACTACCACTTTGCCTTCCCTTTTCTTATGTTTCATTTGTGCAGGGGCGCTTCAGTGCCTATTTTGCATTGTGGTAGGTTGACTGAGGAGAAGAATACTTTAGATGTTAGCCTTATTAAAGATGATGATGATTCCGCGGCACCACAGAAGGGACCACGGGTTGACCTACGACCTTTGGGTGCTGACTTGGCCGCCGATGTGGAGAAGACACATTTTGAGTAGGCTACCGATACTAGTATGCCTACCACCACAGAAGATGAATGGTCTCCCCCTCAACTTCTACTAGTCAGGCTGCTAGCTAGTTATGAGTCACTCCCCCTTTGAGGACCAGTTTAGTTCCTCTAGAATGGGTCCAGAAGTTGGAGACCTAGATAGCCACCTTGCTACAGCATATGAGGCCTTGGGTGCAGAGTTCTATTGAGGAGTCAGAGGCTTGTATGGAGAAGATGATGGATGCGAAGATTCATGTGGTCCACAAGTGGCTAGACGCATTCGAGCTGAGAGTATTGGAGAGGCTTGGATCCACCATTGATGTTACCACTTTCCAGACGTAGTTGGCTAGGATCTGTTCTGATGTTGATGCTCTTCTATCCCCTGCTGAGATTGTATCAGAGAACGCACCTGAGATTGAGGGAGATGAAGTGGTAATTTATGCACTATTTTGCGATACTATGCCACCACCTGACCCTTCCCGTGCGGCTGGGAAGCGCCCCTGCTCTTCTGATCATACTTCCGATATTGATGAGGCCCGACGAGCAAAGAAGAGAGAGCGACAACTGTTAGAGGTAGCCCAGAGGCAGTCTATTATTTATGAGGAGTTGCAGCAGCAGCGGGCCTGTGAGATTGATGTTGGCCCATATACTTAGAGGAGCACTACTGATGGTGTGCCCATTGTTGATAAAGGCGCTACTGATGGTGTTCTTATTGCTGATCCAGCTGGTTCCAAAAAACCGGACCCACCCGCTTATTGATGGGTCATCGACGTGTATGCACCTTAGGTTTGCTTCACCCATTTTTTTTGTGTTCATTGAGGGCAATTGCATTATTTTTTAGTTGGGGTGGGGTAAATGAGTTATGAGTAATAGGGTGAAGTCTGAGTAATCCAACTCATAACCCTCTTCTGGAATTTTCATGCATGTGTCCTTTTCCCCAAGGGACTGTTTTACTTTTCTGTTGAACCGACATGTGTAGGATCGTATGTGTGTAAAAGTAGATAAATAGAATGAAAGCATGATGGCATAGAGCATGAAATTGAGACATGTCTGAAATTTTTGAAATGTACTAGATCCTTAGGCTTAATGAGTTTAATGTGTTGGATCTTTATGTGACATGATAGGAACCGGTATGATAGTGTGGCTTAAGCTAAAACTTGAACTAGGTGCTTCAATAATTCGATAATGAAACAACGTTCCAAGTGTGTGTGAGGAAATTGTATGTTCATGCAGTATGTGCCAATCTAGAACTTGCCTCTTTGGTTCTGTTAAGATAATCTAGGCTAGGAATTGGAAAATGATCATAGGCCCTTGTTCAAAAAGGTCCACTTAATCTTAAAAGATTCCAACCAAAAGAAATAAATGCTCCCTTTGATCCTAATGTTTGAGCCTAATGAATACTACTTCGATTCTTTCAAAACACCTAACTAACCTTCCCTTAAAGACTGTTTTGGCCCTGGTCACTCCTTGGACATGTGCACGTTTAATTAGGCCAAAAGCCTAAGTTGAGGGTGAATAACTCAGAAGTTACCTTAATCGCGGCACTAGTCCGACCTCGGACATTGTGCACCTCAACTCATGCCAAATACATAAGTAAAGGGCGGCCATGAAAAAATAAACTTCAAGAAAAGGGTATGAAAAGAGTTATGTATACAAAAAGAAAAAGGTTAGCAAAAGGTGTGACTAAATTCAAGAGAAACAAAAAGAATGATAATGATTCTGAAAAACAATGAAAGAAGAAGTAAAAGAAAAATAAAAAAGTGGAAAAAGAAGAATGAATAAGTAAAGTCCCATATGTGCTGAAGAAAGTCAAGGAAAAGAGTAGAAAATAAAAATATGGTAGAATTGGTTGAGAAAATAGGTAAATAGCCAATGTAATGTCAAGGAGGGCAGAAGAGTGTCACGACCCAGGGGTACTCCCTACATGTAACAAGGCGTACAAGACCCTGAGAGGCCTCATACAAGCCAACTTAGCATATCATAACATAAGATAATAGAAATGAGCAGAAATTTAATACAATCAAAGTCTTTTATAAAACAAAGCGGAAGTCTATTACATGAATATCTTTGGGATGCATCCCATACAATAGTCCTAAACATAAAATAAAAGACGTAAGGACATAGTGGTTAAATCCCCCGAATGCTCTGAGGGGTCACCAATTCTTCACTCCTTGCTCTACTATTAAACTAACCACGATGGAAGTCAGTATCGCCGGACCCTACATTTGATAAGAATGTAGGAAAGAGTATGTGTTACTACAAAGATGTACTAAATATGATGGCTACCATAAATAATCATCATAAGCATAACATAAGCATTAGTCAACATAAGACATACCATAAGAAGAAGAGATAACAACATAATTCATAAGCATATTCAATGCACATAAAATCATCATACTATAAGAGGAACACTTCTCAAGTAACCTCAACTTGTTCTTACTTAATACATAGGTCATCACCTTTAGTCATACATGTCATGGAAGGCAACTCAAACAACAATCCCAGCTAATCTAACATCTTAACAAGTAAATCTCCTATTAAAATATACTTACAATACTTCCTTGAAGTAACCTTGTTTCATCATAAACATGCTACTTTGATTAGGGATTAGTCCCTCTTTAGCTCTTGCTGCTATTCAAGAAAAAGTACTTCTTTACTAGTCCAATACAAATATTACTTATGAATGGTTACAATTTACCAATTCAAGGCTACCAAGGAAAAGAACATCATTATGCTAGACCAACCTATAATGGAAAGCATCCTCTTATGCAAGTCCAAGCTACGCAAGGAAGGGTACTATTGCTCAATCAAAGCTATCACCAAATGATGTGGCCTCAACAAGTCAAGCTATCATGCAAGCATTTTATTATGCTAGTCCAAGCTAACCTTTGGAAGGGTACTATTTTTCAATCCAAGGTTATTCATGAGATCTACTAGTCAAGATACCATGCTTGGTCTTTTCTTACCAAGTCAAGCTATTCATGAACGAATTACATATCACTACTTCAAGCTATCATAGTTCATACATGCTTTGATTCATTTTAGGTGAGCAAGCCTTTCAACGTAGAATCATTCTATTTGAGAAAGCCTTTCACATTATACATTCATACGTACATAGATTAGATCATGTGGGTAAACATTCCACAACAATTCTATCTACAATTCAATAATCATCGTATATCTTTTCTCTCAAAGCATTACTAGTTATAACTCATCATATTAGCTTCACTCTCAAGCCCTACTAGACATAGTTAAACATATAAGCTTTACTCTCAAAGCTCTACTAAACGTACTTCATCATGCAAGCTTTACTCTAAAGCCCTAATCATCATAACTCATCATATATGCCTTGATCTCAAGACAACTCTATCCTTAAAGCCTACAAGTCATAATTCATCATATATACTTTGATTTCAATCAACTCATGTCTACATGCTTATTCTTATGCAATTCATATCTATATACTCTAATATGAAGCAATCTATCATGTAATTTATCAATCTAGAAGATCACATCTAAACGCTTAATTTCCCCTTTCATGGCATGAAACCTATCTATATCAAATTCTGTTTAGAATCATAGGTTAAGAATGGATACATGTATAATCATACTAAAAACATTAAATTCCATCATAAACAACTATAATCCACTATATTGGATCATAACCCAAAACATTAGAAGAAACCCTAATTTGACTTGGGGAATTCTTCTTCTAAATTGGGGAAATCATGGGCTTCATGGATGAAAGGATTCTATGGATGAATAAACCATCATACCTTGATTACAAAGCCTACCAAGCTTGGAAGAATGGAGACTTGACTTGACATATCTTGAACCCTCTTATTCTTCAACTTTCTAGAGAGAATTATTTGATAGAGGAACCCAATTATTTTGGTGAGTTGAGAGAATGAATTGAATGACTTAGATTAGGGGTCTAACGTACTTATATAGGTGGTTGGACTAGGGTAAAACGACACCACTTAATTCTAATTAAATCCAGAATGTCACAAGTGCCCGTAAACTAACCGTCCATGCCTTGACCCACGAGACCACGACTGACGGACTGTGGATGGACCTACGGTCCATGTTGGTCAACCGTGGTCTGGTAAGAGACTTTTGGTCATCCACGAAACCCCTAGCAATGGGACGTCGAACTATCCACGGGGTATGGATCCTGGCGTGGCTACTGCCTTAGGCAGTTTTCCATGGTGCCCATCCATGAGGCTCACCTACGGGGCGTGGTTGACCCTCGTGGGTTACACCTAGAAATTCTAGAAAATTGCTAAGTTTCCCTCTATAAGAGAAAGGGTATTACGATATCTCCCCCTTGGGAACATTCGTCCTCGAATGGCATTCTAGGCACTTCTCAATGGAGACGACTCAAGACTAGCAACCCATCACGCATGCAACACATCTAAATGCATACAACCAAGGAGGAATCATCAACCCCAAGTTAAACATGCTCAATGCATCACATGGAAGGTAGAAACTACATCTAACAACCCAAAATGCATGAAATTCTAACATTTCTCATGTTCAAGGAGGAATTTACCATTTCCAAGCTATAAGCATGATCAACGCAATCTCATGGAGCCTATATGCAATCTATACTAATGACATACATCCAAGGAGGAATATCTCAACTCCAAGCGAAGGCATGTTTCACAACTCATCTCATGAAGTCTATAGGCAACTCATACTCAATGCACTACAATATGAGAAAAATTAATCATGTAAACTGAGTTTCTTTCAAAACATAAGTTTTCATCAACAAGCACAACATAAGGAAATCATGGAGAACACATTAAAAACACACATGACTTCACACAAAGAACAAACTATGAGGAACTCATCATCTCAAGCTAAAGGACGAGTAAAAGGAAAAAAGGATGAGGATATCGGGACATCTAAACTCCGCATTTGTTACATTTTCACCCAAAGGATCTATCGGAGCTTGAGGAGGAGCTCCTTGTTCCACATTGTCACCCTCCATCCTTCTAGCAACTCTTTTAGTAGTTATATCCTAAAGAACATAGGGAAAAGATTAAGAGAGAGACCTTATAGAGTTAAACTCTATCGCATGACTTAAGAATAATGAAAGAGTTGAGTTTCCTAAATATATTTTAGCCTCTAATTCATAAATGTGGTGCACTTTACACTCATGAAAAAGACTCTACTAGACGTAGCTTATGAGACATCCTAGGACCATTCTAAACCTCTCTCTAATTACCAAGTTTGTAACAATACAGGGGTACCCCCTAGATGTAACATGGCGTATAGAACCTCGAAGGACTCCATATAAGCCACTTAGTATTCATAACATACGGAATAGAACAATGAGATAAAAACACATTTCAAGTCTAAAAAGATTTTATAAAGAAAAGCAGAAGTCTAGACACTTTGTCTCATCATAGCCCTCTATTACAATCGAATGAAATTGGGCCTAGCCCATACATCATGTCCAAAAAGGGAAATACAATGAAAAAGGAACTAAACAATAAAACTCCGTCCTCGAAGCATGAGGACTCACCAAAGCTTAGAATCTCTAGATTAACACATAGCCACAAAACTAATGACCTTGACTATCGGACCCTACATAATGGGAAAATGTAGGCAAGAGTATGTGTTAGTACAAAAATGCACAAAGTATGATACTATGCATGAAAACATTTAAAACATGCTAAAAGGGACATTTCATTTCAAATTATGCAATTTACCAAGTTTAAAAATCATAATAGAGATAGTTGGAAAACATAAGTCATAATCATCATATTGATTGCAAGCTAGCATCATCTTTAAAACCTTTGAACACTACGAGATACTTGTTTAAGTATGTCTAGTTCATCATTAATCTTGTTTTCCTTGAACACTATGAGATGCGTCTTTAAGCATGTCTTAGTTCATTATTAGTCTTGTTGCGGGAATAAGCCTTATCCAAAAATGATACCATGTGAGCTATAACATGATCACCCGGTGTTACCCACACCAAAAAGGGTTGTCCTACTTCCCTAAGGTAGAACCATGAACTCTTAGCTTAGGTCAATCCACTAGCTAAATAACCTACGGGGGCACATAGTTTATGTGATACAAAGATTGCTACTAGAAACCCAGACTAAACTACGTGAAGGCTTCTACTCATGAGATATACATTGGGAAACCCGATATCTACTACCTGGGAGTTCCCATTTGGAAGCCCGGACTCAACTACGTGAGATTCTCCATCTCCTTTCAATATCCGCTTAGTGCTAAGCATAAATCCCATGGATTACATATTAAGTCTTAACTTAACTCATGTCTCATGGAAGGATGTCCTTGACAACTAATCCAAGTTAGTTCATTATGATAGCTCTTTATACCATGCATGAGCAAACTTATCATCATCCATAATCACCTTTACACTTATATTCAATTAGGTGAGAAAAGCCTTTACACCTTAGAATCTTCTTTATGTGAGAAAACCTTTCACTTCATGCTAATTAGGTATTTATGAGAATTTCCTTTCAATCAACACAACAACATTATCATAATCATTGACACTTTACTCTCAAAGCATCCTTAAAGCATTTACATAGATTTCATAAAGACATGCATAATCTCATACTTGGTCTTTCAAGGTTCAAAACCTACTTTCAATCACCACATCCATAATTCAAACATTAGATAAGGATTTGATCATAATTTCATGTGAATCTATCACCTCAAGCATTTATTCATAAAATTCTTCTTTCATCAACAAAGACCCACATCATAAGATCACAATTGAGAAATATTTGAATTAGATGGGTATTTGGGGAAACATCATAAAAATCATATGAAATCATCAATTCATGCTTAGTATAACAAAATTGAATCATTAGAATCAAATTTGAAAGGAGCCCATGACTTTTCAATCAAACCCTAACAATTGGTGATTTCTGTTTTTTTTGAAATTGGAGATTTTGAAGTAACTCCATCGATTAAAGATATCCATGGATGAAATCTACCATAACTTAACAACAAAACCCACTTCTAAACTTAAATGAAGAAATTGAGCCTTGACCTTGATCCTAGCTTGAACTTCCTCCTTCTTCTTCTTCTTCTTCTTCTTCTTCTACTTTCTAGAGAGAGAAATATTTGAAAGGACAGATTTTGGAGATTTATTTTGGGTTTTGTAAATAATGACTTGGATGGGTTAGTTTTAGAGTTATAATCACTTATAAAGGGGTCCTAGTCTTAGGCAAAACGACTTGGCTTAATATTAATTAAAACCGGAAAAGACCAATTAACCCTCACTTGCTAGTGTACTGCACAAGGACCATGTGAGATCCCACGATTCATTGTCCTCACCACGAGTCGTGGTCCCCTTTGTGGACCATGGGATAGTAGCTACGCAGCCCCCTCCCAAAACCCCTAGACTCTAAGGCATGTTCACGACCCCTCCCAAGTCTGTGGTCCCTACCACGAGCCGTGGTGCCCTCCGTGGTCCATGGACCAGTTGCTAGGGTTGCCACTCCTTGCCCTCCCACAAGGCCAATTCAAGACAACGACCCTTCCCACAGCTGTGGTGGCCTTGACGACCTGTCAAGTGGCTCGTGGGGAGGGTCAACCTTTTGGGTAGTTTTGGCATGGTTACTACCTCACCACCACGACACCTCCCACGACTCGTGGTCTCCACCATGAACCGTCATGGGGAGAGTGGTAAGGTGGGCAGTGCTTGGGTAAAACTAGGCATCCCAAACTCCCTTCTTGGCTCTTGCCCTCATCCTTGGCTCTAGCACACACGCACTTAGCCCTAGTTTAGTCTACTAGTTTCTGGGGTGTTACATGTCCCCTATTCTAAGCCTTATATAAGTATGTTAAGTCCTAAAAATACCTAATTATTAATCATTCTCCTAATTCCCAAATATCAACTGCATTCATCCCCTCAAATTCTCTCTCAAGCTAAGGAAGAATGGGTAGTTTCAACTAAGGATCTCCTATTGACCATAGCTTTCAGGCTTTGGTAATCAAGGTATGTTAGGATTCACCATTGGAGTCCTTTTATCCATTGAGTCCCTTAAAATCCCAATTGTTCAAGTTAAATTCAATAGATCAAAGTAAGGGTTTTTTCAAATCTTCATTGGCTCTTTTCAATTATGATTCAATTACCTATTTTCTATATCCTAATGTATGAATGGAGGTAATTACAGGTTTTTGAATTGAATTCATATTAACCCATGCAAATCCAAAAAAATTTACTATGAAAATATGATGATGTTTTTGAACTGTGAACTACGATTTGATGAAGATATGCATGATTTTGAGATTCATGTTTATAACCTAAGGATGCTTCTAGATGAATGTATCAATGACAATGGTGAAAGGATTTTTCACGTAAGGATTCATAAGATTGAAATGCTTTCTCACCAAAGTTGAATCAAGATTTAAAGAGTTATGCTAAGGCCTCATTTGTTTTTATTAAGATTAAGACCTCTGAATCTGAATACACGTCTGAATATTAAGATTTGCACTAACTGCTAGGTGGTTAGATCTGAATAAACATCTGAATATTAAGATGTGCTCTCCAAATCTTAACACTGAATGATTATCGTTCATTTTCAATATTTGAATCTGCATATGAAATCAAATATTATATTAATATAGTGTTATAAATAATCCATGAATAGTATTTTTTACACTAAAAACCCTTGATGAATATCAATCCACTAATAATGTTATTGCAACAAGTGTTCTTGACAAACATTAATACACCCTACAAAAATTATTAATATAAAAAATACTTGTAAAGATTAGGAAAACTTACTAGTTCAAGAGGAAAAAAATAGTGTTTGATTGATAAAAGAAAGGAAGAAAGTTTGTAGTAGTGAAAATAAAAGGCATGCAAAGACTAAGAGGCGATATATTATTATTTTATAACTTATTAAATAAGTCTACATTTTGTTAAGACTCTGCTACAAATATGGTCCATTCAGACCTTTTTCAGGTCCATTAAGAGGCTTTTTAAAAAAAGAAACAAACCCACTTAATGGGCTGAATTTGAATCATTCAGATTCAGACCTAAAAACCAAGAACACTTAATGGGCTGAATCTAAATGATTAAGCTTCAAACCTCCTTTAAGTGCAAACAAATGAGGCGTAAATGACTTTATCTTTGATTGGTAGCTTGATTGTTGCCTTTTCATGGAGGATGAAATGAATACGATTAATGACTATTTCCATGGGATTTCACTTAGCACCGAGAGGATATTGAGATGGAGGCTCTCCCGTTAGTAGAGGCCATTTCTCTATTAGAAATCTCAGTGTCCCTAACTATGTTCCCCCATAGGTTGTCTTAAGTGACATAGCTAGTGGATCAACCTAAGCTAGAAGTTTAAGTTGGTTCCATTGGCAAGCAACAACATCTCTATCAGTGTGGGGTAGACATTGAATTCCATATTCTAGATCAAATAGTCTATGTTGGATAATGATAAACATCCCACAATAATGAACTAGGTTATTTCTAAGTATCTCACAAAGTGTTTTAAATATGTTAAGCTTGCACCCACCATGATTATGACTTGTGTTTTCTAACATTTTTTCTTATGAGTTACCTTGGTCATTGCATGTCAAGTAAAGTCCTTTTAGCATGATTTTATACCTTACATTGCTATCATACTTAGTACATTTCATGTACTAATGCATATTTGTGCCTTCATTTTTTCATTAATTTAGGGCGTGACGATTCATCTCCATCCACTTGTAGACAATTCATTACATTCGAAACTTGAATACTAGGTGAGTCCTCATATTTCGAGGGCAATCACTTTTATTGCTTTCCGTATGTTTTTGTTTTAGACATTGTATTGGTGTACGGGTTACGTCCTGACCACTCTTTGATGTAATAGATGGCTTGTCTAGACTATGATGTACTTCCTCTTTAATGCCAAACTCTTTACTTCTTATGACATTTCTTGCTTTTCTTTATTATGTTGTCTAGACGTATGTCAAGTGGAATTTGTATGGCCTTACCGGGTCTTATACATCATGTCATGTCTAGGGTGTTGATAACGCTCAACTACACTTCATCTGATTCTAAGTGTAGGCGGTCACAATCAAGTATAAGCCCAACTAAGTGTTTGGGTCGACCCCACAGGGAGTGATAAAGTAAAAAATTTGATTAAGAAGTGAAATGAGTGTTCTAGTCACTTGTAGAAGTAGACATTTCTGAAATAATTAAAGTAAATGGCAGGGGCTTGGAAATTAATGTCAACTGGGGGATTAGAGTGAACAATTAACAACTACGAGCACACGAGAGTAATCAAGTAGAGAAGGATCGTTGGGAGTGTGATCGATTCAACGCCAATTTCGCTATATGGGTGATTATTATTTACTAAAAGTCATTGAATCTTAGTGGGTAGGCTAGCCTTTAAGTGCAATAGCCATTTCTCAATCAACTATCGCGAATCAAGCGAGTTCTCTTAAACCTGAACAAGCATAACACATATAAACAACCCACTACCTCAATCAATCTACTCTATCAAGCAAGATTAGTATGATTGAATTTAGACACACTTTCTCAAGCTAAGTCCACAATAACCCAATCACTACAATCATCAATTAATAGTTTTAACTCTAAAACCTCTTTCTCAAGCAAGCTTAGAATGCTAAACTAGAATTGCATTTGCAACTACAATTCATCAATTAAAACTAACCCACTAATAGAACCAACTTCAAATCAACACTTAAATTAGTAAATACTAATACCCATAAGCTAATTGAAACATTAAATCACATAATCTAACCCCCCAAGAATGGGGGGTTTAGCCACATATAATAAAGAGCAAGAAATAGGGACCAACTATGTTTTCCATCATCTTGGGTAACAATCCACAAGTGTTTAAAATGCTCAAATTGAGTTCAAAATCAATTGAGCCCTTACTCTCTACTAAAAACCTCAAAAAACAATGTTTGGGATCCAAAACCCAGAACTAGATAATATGGGAACTTCCAAATTGATCAGAACTCTTCTTTCTTCTATTGAAATTTTCATTTATATGTTCCCATATTTTAAGCTTTGGAACCACTCGGTAGAGTAAGTCGAGCTTCGTCGACCAGGTTGACGACTTGTCAATTGCTCCTCTCAATCTCCTTCTTGGCTTGTCTTTTTAGCACTTCCCTTCAGTGACTTTAGGCGATCAAAATAGTAATCACCGATCCTTTCGGCGCTTCACCCAAATATCAATCTCATCACCGAGTTGACTTGGTTCATGGGCTGGCCTGCTGTAACTTTTGGTGAACTGAAGAGCCACTCAGCGACTCACCGAGTGACTTTGGCGAGAATCAACCTTGATTTTCTTCCACCTTTTCACTTCTGTTTGTCCGGTAATGTCCTTGCCTTGCTCTTATGTTTTCACTGCTGCGAATTAGCATTTTAACATCAGTTTAGAGCATAAATTAGGCATTGAGGACACTAAAGCTATGATTATTAAGTCCTAAAATGGGTCATGCAAAACTTAGTATTCAGAGCACAAGGTTTTAGAAAAGGTTGTAGGAAGTCTGACAAACTGCGTTGAGTAGAGTCTTGTTCATGAGTGTGAAGCACACCACATTTATCAACAGGAGGCTACAAAGTATTTAGTAAACTCCGCTTCTTTGATTACTCTAGAGTTGTGCTATAGAGCCTATCTCTATAAAGATCCTTCTCATAATTCGTGTTCGGTTTTTTTGAGTACATGGCCCTTCGAAGAGCTTATGAGTGAAGGAATATGGGTAACGAAAATATGGAGCCCAAGGTTCCAAAGTTCCCATTGATCTTTTTACCAAGGAAGTGACTCATGCTAAATTCTGAGTCATTTTCCAAGTGTTGGATCTAGCAATGATGGCTCAAGACAATAGAGAGGCTAATGCTACCATGAATAAAAATATGGGTATGGCGGCGACAAGGATAAGGGACTTCACTCAGATGAATCCAATGATATTTTATGGTTCTAAGGTTGATGAGGATCCCCATGAGTTCATTGATAAGGTGTATAAAATAGTAGGTAACATTGGATCGGGTATGGCGGTGACAAGGATAAGGGACTTCACTCAGATGAATCCAATGATATTTTATGGTTCTAAGGTTGATGAGGATCCCCATGAGTTCATTGATAAGGTGTATAAAATAGTAGGTAACATTGGATCGGGTATGGCGGTGACAAGGATAAGGGACTTCACTCAGATGAATCCAATGATATTTTATGGTTCTAAGGTTGATGAGGATCCCCATGAGTTCATTGATAAGGTGTATAAAATAGTAGGTAACATTGGATCGGGTATGGCGGTGACAAGGATAAGGGACTTCACTCAGATGAATCCAATGATATTTTATGGTTCTAAGGTTGATGAGGATCCCCATGAGTTCATTGATAAGGTGTATAAAATAGTAGGTAACATTGGATCGG
>JAJOOS010000454.1:0-10785 GCA_029582725.1 Solanum chiquidenum
AGACCCACGTTTTTGGATTAAAACCTAGAATTTGGAGATTTTGAAATTCATCTTGAAGGGACCTCTTAGGGAAAGGAATCCCAAGAGTGATAAGAAACCATACCTTATTGACGAATTAACCACGAAAATCCTAGTTGAAACCTTGGAGAGTTGGTCTTCTTCTTGAAGCTCCAATCTTCTTTAATGAAGCTCTTGGGAAGAGAGAGAGTATAGAGAAGGAGGAACTTTAGGTTTAGATCTTTAGGGTTGTGTTTGAGTGATAAAAATGCGGTAAATTGACTTAAAAATCATTATATACACGTTCCCTAAAGTACCTAAAATACCCCTTACTTAGTTGGACTCTTTAATGAAATAAAAGTTGATTTCTGAATTTCTGAATTTTCGTCGCGGAACAAGTTCGCGACGCGGAGCTGTTCCCAGAAGATATTTGGAATTAAATTTCGAGATAGTAGAGTCCGCGACACGACCGCGTCGCGAACAAACTTTTTGCTCCTTGGGGGAGCAAGTGCGCGACGCGCCCTTGTTCCTTCCAAGAGCAATTTGCAAGCTGTCTTGGCAGCTTGCTTGGCCAAGGTTGGGGTCCTCCTTGGGGCCCCATATGGTGGTCCCGGGGTGTCGTATTCGAACGTTTTGACCCTATAAACATATATTTACCTAAATTAAACCTTTTTACACGATTAAACCATCATACGACACTCCAAACCTACCCAAAACCTAAGGACACACTAGGACACATTCTTCTCTAGTTTTCGGACGTCTTGGTCGTTTCTTGACGTTTAGACTTTTACTCTTCCAAACTAAGTCAATTAAATTAAATTAGGTTTAGAAACCTCATTTTAACTATTTTTAAGTCATTATTCATAAGGTGAGGCTCTAACTTAGGCCATAGAATTTCCGGGGTGTTACATAGGTGTATCACCTACTTTGACTTATTGACTATTCCAAAGGACCAAGTAGGTGCATCACCTACTTGAGCTATATGGATCTAGTTGAAAAGGCCAAGGTTTATGGATCCGATTTGGGCCTACGAAAATGGACTCACTTGAGGCCCAAACTAAGTTAAATAAATGGAAAATGAAATTGAAACCCAGCAGTCCAATCTACCAAGGCCTAATGTAAGTTAAGCCCAACTAAGGAAAAGGGAAACTAGGTGAATCACCTACTTTGACCTTTTGAGCAGCTTGATGTACATAAGTAGGTGAATCACCTACTTGACCAATTAGTGGCTGAAAATGAAGCTAAAAAGAAGGAAGTTCTAGAGGATATTCCTAAAGGTGAAGAAAGTTCAACATAAGATAAACATTGGCTACTATTTCCACTCCATTTAAATACATAAATATAGAATTAACTCCAACTCTCTCTCTCTCTCACACACACTTTTCTCTTAAGGATTGAAACAACAGCCTCAAATTTCTTCTAGGGTTCTTGAAGAAACCCTCAGCACTGAAAGTTTAAGGTAAGTGAAAACAGTTATGGATTTAGCTTAATTCTCCCATGGATGATTAGGAAAACGTGTTATTCATGCTCAAGTATAAGTACAAGGGTAGAATGTGTCCACAAGTTACTGCTCACTTTTCTTGATTATTAAGATACTTTTCTCTTCTTCTTTGGTTTAAGTGTGAAGGAAAGTTGAAGTTCTTGAAAGATTTTAAGTTAAATGGGAAAGTTGCATAAATTGAGGTAAGGTGTCTGCTCCTTTTTTTTCTCCTCATTATGCATGAGTTTCAATGAAGAATTCCATGTGTATTGTTAATAAGAACACAAGGGATGGTAAGTTCAATATTTGGTTGTTATGTTAAGGAACATTTTGGGCTGTTTTATGTGTATATGTGGGGACAGCATGGTTGATGTTGGGGAAAGGTGTGAATATTTTATATGGAAATATAGGAGGTTGTGGTGATACACCGCCAAACTGATTGTTGTGTAGGCTTACTACTCAATCCACGTTTGTATGTGGATGTTATTCGAGGAGAAGTAATTGAACAACGTCCTTGATATGATAAATTATGGGCCCGCTGCCGGGCTACTATTTTTGTGAGGTTAAGTAGCCAAATGTGTTGATTAGCTACTAATACTAGTTTTACTTATTTCATTGTAGATTAATAATCTGAAAGGAATGAGGTTAATTCCTTGTAATATCTGAGTTATACAGCAAGGTATGTAAGGCTATTCGATTCAATATTCTTTGGCATGAAATCTGATACTTGCGATTAATATCAATGAAGTGAATTTCCTAAGTTCTATTCCTAGTAAAGGAAACATAGTGGCAGCATACGATCTCCAAATAGCTCATAATATGTCCCCCCCCCTCTCCTTAGTCTGTAGAATTACTTACTTAAATGTTAATTACTATACATTTGTATAATTATCCTCCTATGTGCTAACAGAGAAATGGTATTCACAACAAAAAGCTTAGTAAATTATCCTCTTAGTCAATTGAAGTCAGTTGTGTCATTTAAGCTCAAAAGTAATGCATTGATGTTACGTAGCTCCTTATGTCAATGTTACTGACTTGAAGTATTATTTTCATGTCTTCTACTACTGGTCCGTATATCCAAATATCAAAAATGATTATGACCAATAAAACAACAATTCCAAATATTAAAGAATCTAAGTGAAGCAATTTGTATAATTATGGGTGGCAGCCCACGGGCAAATGCCTAGCATGGGTCGATCCCAATTGGTATAGAAGGGTGGAAGCTTAGGGGCGAAAGCCTAGCATGGGCCGATCCCAATTGGTATAGAAGGGTGGCAGCTCAGGGGCGAAGTATAACATGGACCGATCCAAATTTGTGTAATTATGAGGACAACATCCCAGGGGTTAAAATGTCTAGCATGGGTCATCCTTTTCTACCACTGATCAGTTGGTCATTCATATCACATGCCTTATAAAGATCATAAAACACATACAAGTAAAGAAATGAATGCAACATGTATGATCCCATTAGAGTAAAAATGGTGGTCGTATTCTGATCTATGCGCTTACATACGGATATTTGATGCCATTTGAGCCATATTTTAAATATGTTATCCCCTTACTTATTCAATAGATTTTTTCGTTCTGACATCCCTTAAAAGGACGCTGCATTTTAGGTACTCTAGCTTGTAGACCTCTTTAGTAGGAGCACAGGTACTCAGCTTCTATTGGTGAAGCTCCAGGTTGATTCGGGGATTACCGAGTCATTGGCACCTATTTTGTTGTTGTATGATAGTCAAGGGTAATGTGGGCCCTTGTCCCACTCTAAACTAAGGTTTTCTATCTTTTAGAAGCTTTTTAGACTAATGTATATAGTTTAGTTGCATCTAAAAAGTTGTGGCCTCAACGACCAAGCCTTGTATATAAGTTTTGGGTCTACTTATGTTGGTTCGTATCTCTGCATCCTATTTGAACTTGTCACAATATTAAGACTGTCATAGTTATATGCATAGTAAGTAAAGGTTACATGTTGGTTCTCTCAGGACTTTAGGGCATTGGGTGTTTGTCTGTCTTAATGGGATTTGAGGCGTGACAAAAGTGGTGTCAGAGGAGGTCATCCTATGGAGTCTACAAAGTTGTGTCTGTGTAGAGTCTTGCTTATCGATGTATTGTGCACAACATTTGTAAACATGAGGGTACGTGACATGTAGGAGTCGTCTCTTTTCTTTCATTTCTTAGATCATGTGATAGAACCAGTGTTGTAGGTGAATCATTTCTAACTTCTAAATTGTTTTATTATATAAAAAATGTGGGTTATGAGAAGGAGTAAAAGTACATGTAAATCGAGTAAATGTGGCTTCCCAAGAAGGGACCAACCAACCACCACCTAGTCAAGCTGTTCAAAGTGAGGGTCAAGATGAGTCTCTATCACAGACTTCCCCATCCCCTCCATCTCCAGAAGATCTAAGGAGGGAAGTTGCACCTCAAGAACCCCCTACAAATGCTACCAAGAATGATTTAAAGAATGCAGTCCAATTATTGACTTGTATAGTTGCTGGCCACGACCAAAGGCAAGAAGGTCCAGTTGTAGGTACTAGTGGTGTAGATAGAGCAACTGGCACGCGAATACATGGTTTTCTTAATTTGGACCCTCCACCATTCACTAGGTCAGATCCTAATGAAGATCCACAAGACTTTAAAGATCATACCCAACACACTTTGGATGTTATGCATATAAGTTGTAAAGAAGAACTTGATCTAGCAACATATAGATTAAATAGTGTGGCTATATTGTGGTATGAAGGTTGGAAGCAATCTAGGGGAACAGATGCACCTTCAGCTATGTGGAAAGAGTTCAAAAAGGCATTCCTTGACCATTTTCTGCCATTGGAGATCTGAGAGTCCCGTGCGGATCAGTTCATAAATATCCACCAAGAAAATATGAGTGTGAGAGAGTACTGTCTCAAATTTAATTCCTTTGCCAGGTATGCTCCTAATGTAGTAACTATTATGGAGGAGATATGTGGATAGATTAGATTCATATCTAGTTAGAGATTGTACCATTTCTTTGTAGAATAATGATACAAGTATAGCAAGGATGCAAGCTTTTGCGCAAAAATTGGAGGATCAAAAGCAAAGGAAAAGGACACAATATTCGAAAATAGGGCATCCTAAGAGGGATAGATCCATAGGGCAGTTACACCATCCCAAGGTGAGTTTAGGCCTCGGTTCTTTAACAAACTGCCTAGTCCATCATCATTCTACTCTACAACTAGTGTTCCACTACGGTTTTAAGGGCTTAGGGGCAATCAATTTGGGCAAAGAAGTGAAAGCCAAGGTTCACAAATAGTGGGTCATCAAGAGCAGGGAAGTACGAGCCAATCAAGGCCTCCTCGACAACCTTGTAAACAATATGGAAGAAATCATCTAGGTGCATGTAGGTTTGGGACAGATGTTTGTTTTTGGTGTGGTATACCGTGGCATATAATGAGAAACTGCCCTCATAGGGGCATGAGTGATGTTGCATATCCTACTAGATCAGTTGTTGCATCATCCTCATCATCACCTTCTTTAGGTAGGGGACTACTTATGCCTACAGGTCGTGGTAGAACAGTGACGGGAGCAGCTAGTTCTAGTGGAGTTCAGAATCACACATATGGTCTGGGGGATCGATAAAATTTGGAAGCTTCGCCGGATGTGGTTACAATTACATTGTCCATCTTTTCACATATTGTATATGCACTAATTGATTCAAGGTTTACATTGTCATATGTTACTCCGTTAATTGCTAGTAAGTTCAAATGAACACCCGTATTACTAGTGAAGCCATTTGAAGTGTCTACACCGATTGGTGAGCCTATTATATCTAGAAGGGTTTATCGTAATTGCATTGTAACTGTTTGTGATTGTGATACATTGGCTGACCTTGTTCAGCTAGAAATGTTAGATTTTGATTTTATATTGTATAGATTGGCTAGCTTCTTGTTATGTCATGGTAGATTTCCGAACAAAGATGGTGCGTTTCCATCTTCCAAAAGAGGCAATCCTTGAATGGAAAGGTAATATTGGGGCACCAAGGGGTATGTTGTCCTCATAGATATAAAGATTGGGATCGATCCATGCTATACTTATGCCTTTGGGCTGCCACCCTTAATATATAGATTGGGATCGGCCCATGCTAGGCTTTTATCCCTGAGCTGACACCCATATTACATAGATTGGGATCGGCCTAAGCTAGGATATTGTCCCTAATCTTCCACCCATATTACATAGATTGGGATCGGCCCATGCTACGCTTTTGCCCCTGAGCTGCCATCCATATTACATAGATTGGGATCAGCGCATGCTAGACTTTTGCCCTTGAGCTGGCACCCATAGTACATAGATTGCTCCACGTAGTTTCTTTAATCTTTGAGATTATTCTTTATATGGTCATACTCAGTATTGAGCTTTTGAATTGTGGACCAGTAATAGAAGACTCATGAATATGCACTTGAGGCAACAATATTAACATCAGTAGCAAATGTAACATTTTTATTACTTAGGAACTTAAGTGAAACAATGAACACTTAAAGATTTCAAATGGAAATGTATGTGTATATCAAGTGAAGAAATAAAACTCCTCAAACAATGATGTAAGGATTATGTGATCCCTCACATAACCTTCCGAGCTATTCTAGTGATACTTTACATAGCCTTATAGTATAAGTGAGGGACCATGTTTCTTATATGATTGGTGTTGGTGTAAACTAGCTCGAAATCTTATGTGATGCCTTGGATGTTTCAGCATGTGTACTGCAAGTTAACTCCAACGAAAGTATTTAAACTAGAGACAATAAGGTGGTAATTGAGCTTAAAGTTCAAAGTGAAGTGCTAAGTTAAAGAAAAATGGATTAATATTTAGAAAATAGAATAAAATAAGTGAGTTGCTTGCTTGACTTAACTAAGCTAATAGGTGACAAGTAGGTGTATCACCTACTTTGACTTATTGGCTAGTCCAAAGGACCAAGTAGGTGCATCAACTACTTGAGCTATATGGATCTAGTTGAAAAGGCCAAGGTTTATGGATCCGATTTGGGCCTATGAAAATGGACTCACTTGAGGCCCAAACTAAGTTAAATAAATGGAAAATGAAATTGAAACCCAGCAGCCCAATCTGCCAAGGCCCAATGTAGGTTAAGCCTAACTAAGCAAAAGGGAAACTAGGTAAATCACCTACTTTGACCTTTTGAGCATCTTGATGTTGATTAATAACATTTCGAAGACACTTCTTCCAATTCTAAGTGTCAAAGATCGTAAATTAGTATAAAACTCAACTAAATGAGTTGGGGTCAAATCCCATAGAGAGCCGTACGTGTTTAGAATTCAATTAAGAAGTATGAATTGCAGTCTAATTAGTCATAGGAATAAATGTTATCGTAAAAGTACATATCAAATTAAATGGGTGACAAGAATTTCAAATGAGAGGTTGGGGGGTTGGTTTCAATTATCAATTACAAACAGTCACAAAAACTATGAAATAACAATAGGGAAATTTAACAACCCGTATTATGCATATGCTTGTTCTATTCTTGTGATACTTGACATAGCCTTATAGTATAGGTGAGGAACCATGTTTCTTATATGATTAGTGTTGGTTTAAACTATCTCGGAATGTGATGTGATGTCGTGCATGTTTCAGCATGTGTACTGCAAGTTAACTCCAATGGAAGTATTTAAACTCAAGACTGTAGGGTGGTAATTGAGCTTAAAGTTGAAAGTTAAGTGCTAAGTTAAAGCAAAAGGATTAATATTTAGAAAATGGAATAAAATAAGTGAGTTGCTTGGTTGGTTGAACTAACCTAGTAGGTGACAAGTAGGTGCATCACCTACTTTGACTTATTGACCAGTCCAAAGGACCAAGTAGGTGCATCACCTACTTGGCCTATATGGATCTAGTTAAAATGGCCAAAGTTAATGGATCAGATTTAGGCTTATATTAATGGGCTCACTTGAGACCCAAACTAAGTAAAAGAAAATAAAAATGAAAGAAAACCCAGAAGCCAAATCTGCCTAGGCCCAATGTAGTTAAGCCCAAGTAAAGGCTAGTAGGTTCATCACATAGTTTGACCTTTTGTGCTGGTTGATGTACATAAGCAAGTGCATCACCTACTTGACAAATTTGTTGCTGAAAATGGAGCAAAAAAAGGAGGTTCTAGAGGATTTTTTTAATGGTCAAGAAGGCTCCATATAAATACAATATGAGCTGATCTTTTCACTCATTTTTAACACACAAAATTAATAATAAACTCCAAATCTCTCTCACTCTCTCTCTCTCTCTTTTCTCTTAAGGATTAAATAGTAGTCTTAAAGTTCTTCTAGTCTTGAAGAAACCCTCATCTCTGCAAGACAAGGTAAGTGAAACACTTATGGATTTAGCTTAATTCTCCCATAGATGATTAGGAAAACATGTTATTCATGCTCAAGTATAAGTACAAAGACAGAATGTTTCAAAAACTACTGCTCACTTCCTTGGTTATTAAGATACTTTTCTCTTCTTCTTTGGTTTAAGTGTGAAGGGAAGTTGAAGTTCGTGAAGATTCCAAGTTAAAATGGAAAGTTGCATAAATTGAGGTAAGGTGACAACTCCTCTTTTGTCCTCCTTGTGGATGACTTTGGATAAAGAATTTCATGTGTGTTGTTATTAAGAACTCAAGAGGTGGTGAGTTCAGTAGTTGGTTACTATGATAAAGAACATTCTGGTTGTTTTATGTGTATGTGTGGGGGATGCATGGTTCATGTTGAGGAAAGGTGTGAATAATTTATATGAAAATATAGGAGAGGTGGTGATACACCACCAAAATGAATAATGTGTAGTCTTACTACTCACTCCACGTTGGTATGTGGATATAATTCAAGGAGAACTAATTGAACAACGCCCATGATATGATAAATTATGGGCCCGCTGTCGGGCTACCATTTTTGTGAGGTTAAGTAGCCAAATGTGTTGATTAGCTACTAATAGTAGTTTTACTTATTGCATTGTAAATTAATAATCTGAAAGGAAGGAGGTTCATTCCTTGTAATATCTGAGTTATACAACAACGTATGTAAGGCTATTTGATTCCATATTCTTTGGCATGAAATTTGATACTTGCGATTAATATCAATGAAGTGAATTTCCTAAGTTCTATTCCTAGTAAAGGAAACACAGTGGCAGCATACGATCTCCAAATAGCTCACAATATGTCCCCCCCCCCGCTCTCCTTAGTCTGTAGAATTACTTACTTAAATGTTCATTACTCTACGTTTGTATAATTATCCTCCTATGTGCTAATATAGAAATGGAATTCTAAACAACAAGCTTAGTAAATTATCCTCTTAGTCAATTGAAGTCAATTGTGCCATTTAAGCTCACAAGTAATACATCGATGTTACATACCTCCTTATGTCATTGTTATTGCCTTAAAGTATTATTTTCATGTCTTTTACTACTAGTCTGTAGTTCCAAATATAAAAAATGATTATGACCAAAAAAACAACAATCTCAAATATTAAAGAATCTAAGTGAAGCAATTTGTATAATTATGGGTGGCAGCCCAGGGAAAAATGCCTAGCATGGGTCGATCCAAATTGGTACAAAGGGTGGTAGCTCAGGGGAGAAATTGTAGCATGGGCCGATCCCAATTGGGATAGAAGGGTGGTAGCTTTGGGGCTAAAGCCTAGCATGGGCCGATCCCAATTTGTGTAATAATAAAGACAACATCACAAGGGTTAAAATGCTTAGCATGGGTCATCTTCTTCTACCACTAATCAGTTGGTCATTCTTATCACATGTCTTATAAAGATCAAAACACACAGAAAAGTAAAGAAATGAATGCAACATACATGATCCCACAAGAGTAACACTACAAGAAAAACAATCTCTAAGGAAGGGAAATATGGTCCCTGAAAGTCAAAATCTGGTCCCAAACAAGCATTTGAGACCTGAAATATCTTGTCGCCACCCGTCCTAATAGCTTCCTTCGCTATCGCTCAACAGCGACGGGACAATAAAACCAGTCGTTAAAAGTTTTTGGGACGGGTATCCTATCTCGTCGCGAAACACCTTCAGAGACGGTATTTATGGTCTCAATTAGACCAAATATATTTTGGGAAATACTTTTTCCAGGTCGGTAAACTCATTAGCGACCACCAAAAACTAGTCGTAATAATATTTAGAGACGATATAGATCTGGTCCTAATAATCTCTAGCGACCATTAAAGACCTTGCCTTAGAATAGTTTTATAGACAAGTACTATCTGGTCCTAGAAATACATTAGCGACTATCACCAACCTCGTCCTAGAATT
Organism: Solanum chiquidenum; assembly: GCA_029582725.1. Lineage (NCBI taxonomy): Eukaryota > Viridiplantae > Streptophyta > Magnoliopsida > Solanales > Solanaceae > Solanum > Solanum chiquidenum. The sequence goes on from JAJOOS010000454.1 coordinate 9,747, forward strand.
GCTTTGGCAACTATCAACAACACCGTCCTAGAATAGCTTTAGGGACGAGCATCATTTCTTGGTCTAGATTATCCAATAGAGACGTGCAACAAGCCTGGTCGTCATAGATTAACCTTTAGAGACCAGCAATAATTCTTGTCCTGGATTGACCACTAATATACATTACAACAAATATCAAATTGCTACAAAAAGATGATATATATATAGAGAGAGAAGAGACGGAGAGAAGAAGATATATGTAAAGAGAGAGATTAATTAGAATAAACTAGTTTACATCCATGATATTAGTCTCAATACTTCCTTAACCAAAAAAAAAATAGCTAACATCCGAGTTAGGCTATGACAACAAGTTTTGCAAAAAAATTGTAGCAAACTAATAGTGAGCTCACTCATCTTCTTCTAAACTTGTATCTTGCACTGGAGAATGAACAAAAGCTAGGCAAAAAAAATTAAAGCTCCGATCTTCATCAAGTGTCATCCAGAAACATCAACAAAAGCTGCTAGAAAATAAGAAAAAATCTATTAGAAAACTTTGAGATGCATTAATCGAGAATCCAATATCTATTTTGAAGATTTACAACTTAAATACATAACATTTGTCTCATATATAATAGAAACAATGGACTTAATAGCTTTGGAGACGAGCAGGAATGAAAAATAAGCTAGGCAAACACAATTGCTATAAACAAAAAAAACAGGGCAGAAATCTCGTGTGAAAACATCATCTAGAACTAACTTGACAAAGTTTTCACAAATATGTTTCAGGTGATTGATGTTCGAGGCTCCACATGAGACCCACTATTATGTCCAGTTAGGGATGGCAGCGAAGAGAGGCGTACAAGAATAGAGCAGTGGAACCGGGAAAAAGAACAAGCAGAACTTGATAACAAGGCTAATGTAGACTAGTAATTACAAAAATGAAAGCAATGAGAATAGATCAGTATTATAATCAGCAATGACAAGAAAGTGCATATGGATAATAGATGAAAACATTGTGTTGGTTGTGGATCCAAGTCAGAAGATATATACCAACAGGTTT
>JAJOOS010000455.1:0-49727 GCA_029582725.1 Solanum chiquidenum
AAGAACTAGAATAGAATAATAATGTCTAACCCCCAAAAATGAGGTTTACATGCCCTATTTATAGAAAACAAGTCCTAAATAAAAAGGGAAACAAAATAAGGAAAGTTTCATTTAGGCACGCGTCTTCAATCCACGAGATTGACTTACGGACCGTCAATGGATCTATGGTCCGTGAGTCCCTTCCTTCAACCAAGACTTGGAAAATATTTCAGCTTCCAAAATCTAGCTTCTCTGAAGAAAACGACGGATGTGCAGTACGGACCGTAGATCGATCTACGGTCCGTCAATCCCCCTCCGTAGCTCCACACTTAGACTCTTCAAAAATCAGGTACTGGAACCCTCACAGTATCCATCTATGGATCAACAGTACGGTCCGTATATCCATCTACGGACTGTCAATGGCCACCGTGGTTCCACACTTGGTCAGATTTCCCTGATTTGCCTCTATGACTTGGCTGATGATCTACGACTACCATTTACGGAGCGTCGATGGACCTACGGTCCATAGATCACCTCCGTAGATTCACTTTTCTACACTTCTTTCAGCTGTCTCTTTAATTCCGCGCCTGAACATCTTTCTTGCAAAATATGTTAAAAATACATAAAAAACCAATATGAAAAGGCCCTAGACACACACAACTTGTAAGTGAAATGTATTAGAAATACCGTAAACTCACGGTATATCAAGTACTGATGGCCAAAGTTAAAAGGCGATAGACTTGACTAAAGGGCAGATCGCCGAGTGGATCGGCGATCCCGACTAACTGCGCCCAGAAGATCCTTCATAGCGCGTTTTTTGAAATCTATAAATACTAGTTTAGTTTTTATTCTTGCAAGAAATTTTGAGACAAATATTAGACATTTTTACATTTTCCAGCTTTTAGCTCTAAGTTTTGGGAGACATTATTCTTGAAGGGTTTCAACTCCAAGAAATTGGGTGTGGGTCTTCAAGATTCTTCAACCTTGATTTGTTTAAAGACTTAATTCTCCATACCCATTGGATGGTAACACCTCTTGGTATCAATTTCTATCTCTTTAGCATGTCTAGCTATAACCCCAATTCTTGGAGTGTGATTATGTGAATATGGGTTAAATTTACTTTTGGGCATTGCTTATTGTTGGTCTATTTGTTGTTTATTTGTGATTTCATTTAGTAGTTGTGTTTGGACTTAGTAAAGTTGTAGTTGCAAATACGACTTCATCTTTACATTTTTGACTTGCTCGAGAAAGAGGTTCGAAAACCAAACTACTAAATCGATGGCCAGTGGTATCGGATTGACAGGAGGTTCAGCTCGAGAGAGTGAACCCTAGTCCCTCTCACACATATTCAGCTCGAGAGAGTGAATAGGCTAAGGTGGAGGCTGTGCTTAAAGCGACAACTCGGTGTTCGAGAGAAATTGAGTTGATTTGGGGTAAGTTGCGCGAGAGAGAATTTATCCCCCACTAAAGTCTAGCCTAGTTACAATTATTCAACTATTTTCTATCAATAGCATTTACCCAATTGTCTAGTTTATCCCATATTCCTTTCACATCCCAAGAATCCCTATCTCCTAATTTGTATTTTCTTATTTGCACTGTTTTTAGTTGTTACTTGCTACAAACCCCCCATTTGATAATTGACACTTGCGTCAAAACCCTTTAATTTATAATGTTTTTATTCGTTAATGTTTTTAGCTATGGTTGACTAAAGCAAACTCATGTTTGACCATTAATTCTCAAAATAGCTCCCTTGGGACTCGACCCCAACCCTTGGTTGGGTTATTCTACTATTGCACGATCGTAGATACTCGAATTGGAAGTCATCTTGATTATGCACACATTAAAATGGTGCCACTGCCAGGGAGTTGTTACGTGAAAACTTTTGGTTTATAAAAATTTTGTTTGTGTTAGTCATAGTTTACTCACTTTACTTTTAGTTTTGTTTTCTTTGTGTTGATGTTGTAAGCAGTAAATTGAAAATGACTGAGATGGACCAAGAAGTCGAGGGGGACTTCACATTAGCCGCACTGGCGGCTCAGCTGAACGATTTGGCCACCAAAATATTAGAGGTGGAAGTCCAGTGTAAAAGCCAAGGGAGGTACATACCTCTTCATAAGAGGGAGAAGCCTAAAGGAAGGGGGAACTGTCGTGTTGAGGAAACACTAGAAATCATTCTCCAGAGGATCACTGAACAAGATCGAATGTTGGAAGATATGAAGGAGAATATTGAAGTGTTGAATCAGATGATTGGCTCTCACTCTAGATCTATCCAGCTGATCAGGACTCTCTTAAGGCATGTAGTTCCTCATCTCCACCAAGACGAACAATTGGGGTTACGTGGTACCACAAAGACAAACCCCAATAATGGAGTTTGAAGGGTGACTTGCGTTGTGCCATGACGTTAACTAAGGCGCTGTTTGGGAGGCAACCCAAAACCCCTTAACTGCTTTATTTTTACTTTAATAAATAATGGTGTGATAGTTGTGCAGGTTTAAAAGTGGGAAGTGTTTAGAAAATGCAGATTGGTGAGAAAAATGGCCAGTCGGCGCAACACCGAAGAGGTCGGTGTGCCTGACTTGACCCGCCATTGGGCTTAACACAAGTTTAGCTTGGAGCTGTAAAACTCGGCGAGCTTAAGAATCAGTTTGGTGAGTCGCCAACTAGTTCGGCGACAATGACCCAGACCGACGTCTTGACCCCTAAGAAATTAAAGATCATGTAGGAATCGACGGGGTAAGTAACCACTTGGCAAATCGCTGAGTTGATCGGTGAGTGCGACTAATGTCGCTGAATGGACACTAACTGGATGGTTTATAAAGGCCAAAAGTCTTAGAATTTGAAATTCTTCACTTTCCCTTGCTTTTAAACTTCACAAACTCACACCAAGGTAGTATTTTCCTTATTTTCACATTTAACTAGTATTTTGGTTGGTTGATTTGTGCTCGGAGTTGGATTTCTTTGCCTCCTAGCTTTTCAATCGCATTTTAACTGGCATAAAAGGTTAGTTTTCCAAACCCCAAGTTTATTTTATTGAAGTTTTTACTCATTTGCTATGATTGTATCTTAGTGATGTGTGCTGGGCCTCTCTAATAGGAATAGAATGATTGATTGCCAATTTTAATTTGAAAATCTTGCCTGTATTATTTTGATTGTCAAAATGCCCGTATTTTTATGCCTTGGAATGAATGAAACTTGATTGGGTGATGCTTGCATGTTGTTTAGATTGATTGGGTGAAGTCTGAGTAACCCATGCATGTGCTAAATGATGAAAATTGCTCAATGATAGAGCGGGTGACACCACTTGTAAGAGCAAATATCATCAAATGGATAATTTTGGCAAAATCGAGAAAAGATTGAGTATCCCAGGGTGATGGGTAGTATGGGTCTTGTTTGAATTCCATGAGTGCATGCTTTGATTTTATTTTCGGGAGTTGCGGAGTTGAATTAGAGAAGATGGGTTGAAAATAGGCACGTTGGGTTGATTGGCGAGCTAGGTCGAGCTCGCCGAACGACTCGACGGTTCACCTAATTCCCCCATCTCGCCGATAATTTGGCACCTTAATTGATATTTGATACTGTAACTTTCGGCGAGAAGCCTGAGGGCGCCGAAAGCACTCGGCGATTCGCCAAAAGTATTCTTATCGCCCTTTGTCTGCACCCCTAAGTCTATGTTGCACTGTTACTTTTGATGGATAATCACTTGTTCGCCGAAAGTATTTGGCGATTCGTCGATCAAGCTTTCTTCTCACCGATTTGCCAAAATTTACAAGCTAAACCCTTTGGTGAGCGCGATCTAGCTCGCCAAAGAGGTTCGGCGAATCTTTCTGCAAAAAGATTTTTTGTGATTGTGTTTGATTTTTTTTCCTAATTTCTCTCGATCTTTTGCAGATATGGTACGCACAAATCTAAACGAGCCACCTCAGAAAAAGGCAAAGGGCATTACGATAAATACATGAGGATCAAATCCTCCACAGAAACGAAAGCAAGATCTCCCACCGGGAGACAAAGGCAAGAGGAAAAAGCACATAGCTAGGAAAGGGATAGCTATTGAATCCCAAGTTGATTTTCTTGAACCGGAAGATGAGAAACTCTTGATTCCTCGAAGGAGTAGACACCAAGCTAGATCTCAACCTATGCCCACCGGAGCTCCCTCAGTTGCTACCCCACCTACTACTGAATCAGTGCCAGCTTAGGCACCCCAAGTGACTCCTGCACTGCCTATTGCTCGTCTACCTAGATTGCTAAACAGACTAAAAGGTGAAGGAGTCCGGACTATTATAGAGGAGAAGCTGCTATCTACGGAGGGTCTGGAAGGCAAATATCCAGATGTTTTGGACACCCTCTGCTACAATGAGTTTGAGCAGTTCACACGGCCCCGAGGCCCTTATCTTCCTTCCTGGGTTAGGGAGTTTTACACAGCTTATGGGGAGTTGGTGCCTAAGAATAAGAAGAAGGCAAGTGAGTTTCGACCGGTGAAGTCGGTCTTGGTCAGATGCAAGGAAGTGGAGTGTCAAAACGAGCATATTAATGTTGTTTTAGGTAGACCGCTGCACTTTGTACTTTCTTATGAGGGATTGCCTATTGTTCTGTCCCTGGTTGATTTGAAGGGTTGGTTAGCTTCGTTGATTTCTGACACCACCCCGAGGTGGATCGATGCAGGAGCTCCCATTGAGAAGAGGGACATGAACATCACCTCCAGGTTCTGGTTTGGCTTCATCAGCAGCACCATAATGCCATCCCAGAACGAGTCTATTCTGCACCATCCTAAGGTGGCTTGCCTCAGTTTTATCATGGCCAGGAGGTGGATCAACCTACGACTGCTAATTTTGTAGGAGATGGCCATGAGAGCCAAGCAAAGATTTACCTCTCTGCCATTCCCAATTTTGATCACTGAGTTATGAAGATGTGCCGGAGTACCCCGGGATCCTACGAGTGATATAGACATCATACCTTTATCCTCCACGGATATCCGATGTATTGAGGCCGAGTTCACATGAGAGGAGGTTGATAGGAGGAGATAAGCCCTAACATACATTACTCCTGAGGTTGATGTTGACTCGTAGCCATCTGTGTCTACTCCAGCCTCTGAGCCTTCAGCTACATCTGCACCTTCCTCTTCTTCACAGGTACCCGGTGTTTCTTCCCTCTCCTCCCAGCTAGTGAAGATTACTCAAGCGATGATTCTGAAGATAGGGCACTTGGCCAGTCAGCTGATGTGCGTGCTACCCAACTAGAGAGGTCTGTTCTGGAGATGATCGACAGGGCCATACTAGCAACACTTACCCCACTCCGGACTTCTGTTGATGTTTTGACAGTGAGAGTCACTACTTGTGAGAGCAAACAGGGGGAGACCTTTGAGGTGATGGCTTTAAAATCCAAGGTTGCAAGTTTGAGGAAGGACGTAGACTATCATAAATCTACTAACTTCACTTCACTGCTAGAGGCTGTTGATGACAGTTATGCTCCTGAGACCTAGGGAATTCCTCCGGCTACCACCGGAGATATGCAGAGAGGTGGAACAATGGAGGAAGAGTCAGATGCAGATACCGATGAGGAGCTGATAGCAGTACATGAGGAGGAGACGCATGAGAGCCGCGATGAGAGCATATTCAGAGATTTTCCAGATCTTGTGGGATCGATTGTGCAGCCAGTGATCCATCCATCACTAATTGAAATGTCCACAACAACTCCTAGTGGATTTGGCACTTCTATTCCTCCTGAGGTGAGTCCGGGTACTGAGAGTCGAGACCAGACAAATGCTCTGGGCACTGATGCCCTGATTCAGAGAGAGACCCTGTCAGAGGGAGCGATTGCATATACATGACCTTTCTTTACCTCCCTCTCTATCTTACTTATTTTTATTTTTGGATACTTTTATTCGCATTTGAGGGAAAATACTTTTATTTGTGGTGGGGTGAGGCCCACTTTACCTTTGTGCATATTTATTGTATTTTGACTATATTTTGGGTTGTGATCAATTATCATGTTTATACACTACATTTTGTGGATGTTTGAGCTTATGGCTCCTTGTTTTAAATTGCAAAATTTTGACCCTTCCGAAATTTTTTTGCCACCTCTTGTGTGTTGAATGTGGTGGTTCTTTTCTTAATCAAACGAATATGAATGTACAACTACAACGAGTCCATATGAAGTTGCATAGATAATATGTGAATTCTTTGGATCTTGTTGTGACTAGCCTATTATCAAATCGAGTCTCTTGTGATGACCGTTGCACACTAGCAAAAGTGTGGAGTCTTGTTTTACTATAATGTCAATGTCTAGTGTGATGAGATTACCGTGAATTGTGCATGATGAATCCTAGAATTTTCCCTGTTGGTCCAATTGACTGAAGTGATGTGAACTCTTGAAATGATCTTAGGCAGCTTTAAAGAGTGTGACCCAATTCGACATATACCATTTTTGTGGCCTACCTCGTGAGTGTGTGAACCTCTTTTGAACACCCCTTGAGCCTTACTCTTCTTTGGAAGAAGCTTGATGAAAACATGACCTCCTTTTAATCCATTACCCATAATCCTCATGAAGTTGTGGTTAGTTTGAAGAGCCAACTTAGGCCAAAAGCCTAAGTCGGGGGTGTGGTGAAAAGGGAAGATAAGTCAAGAAGTGCAAGGAAGTCCCTTCCACCCATGACTTTGAGAAAAATGGAACCCCTCCATATATTAAAAAAAGAAGAGAAAAAGAATGAAAAATATGTGGAATAAAGTTGTGAAAATACAAAGAAATTGGGGTTCCCAACTATCCATGGGAAATGAATAATGGGACTACTTGTGAGCACAAATGAGAATGACGAAGAAAAGGAAAGGAAGTGTTGTTCACACCACATTTCATGAGGACTATAGCCTTTGAACCTAAATGATCATACCTTTGCACTCAACCCCGTTACAAGCCTTAAAAAGACCTTTGTGATCTTGAGTGAGCTGAAGCAAGTGTTGATTGGAAAATACGGGAAAACCTATGGGTGAAATCATGCATTGTATTCATCTTTGTGAGTGTGAGCGTTGCATTTGATTCCGAAGCTTTAAATTGCAAACCATTTGTGTGAATATGGAATCATTCCTTGTATGAGGGCATTTGAACACTTTGGTTGAGCTTGAACTTGCATTTGAAACAAGTATTGTGAGCATGAGATTCTCTGATATTGATGTGTCACAACTTGAATCTTTGGGTACACATTTGATCTTTGCATAAGTAAATTGAGTCTTTTTGTGTGCATTCATGATTGAGTCTTGTGCAACACTATTCGAGACACCCTTTTTAATCGACTGAACTCTAGTTTGCTTGAGGACAAGCAAAAGTTTAAGTTGGAGGTGTTGATGAGTCCATGATTTGGACTCATTTAGGGCTATATTTTGCTAGAATTAGTGTCCTCAAATGCATATTTTGTCTCAATATCTGATGAAAAGCCTTAAGTTTTAGGTATTTGGAGTTTGAGGTAAAACATGGACACTACTTGGCAAAAAAGAACAAGGCGGCTGAAAAGAGCAAAGAAATGAAGGTCTGATGATCGCCGAGACCAGTTGGCGAGTCGCCGATGGGACTGGAGATGCCTTTTGTTCCAGTGTGCTCAATCCAGAAGGAAAAGATCGAGTTGGCGATGAAATGGAGCAGTCGGCACATCGCCGAGCAGTTCCGCGAAGCAGTATCCTATCGCCTAAAGTAACAGAGTCAAAAGTGCTGAAGGCCAAAGCGAAAATGCGATAGACTTGACTGAAGGGCAGATCACCGAGTGGATCGGGGATCCCAACTAATTGCGCTGAGCGGTTCCTTCGCAACACATTTTCTGAAATCTATAAATACTAGTTCAGTTTTTATTCTTGCAAGAAATTTTTAGACGGATATTAGACATTTTTTACATTTTCTAGCTTTTAGCTCTAAGTTTTGGGAGACATTGTTCTTGAAGGGTTTCAACTCCAAGAAATTGGGTGTGGGTGTTCAAGATTCTTCAACCTTGACTTGTTTAAAGACTTAATTATCCATACCCATTGGATGGTAACACCCTTTGGTATCGATTTCTATCTCTTTAGCATGTCTAGCTAAAACCCCAAATCTTGGGGTGTGATTATGTGAATATGGGTTAAATTTACTGTTAGGTATTGCTTATTGTTGGTCTATTTGTTATTTCGTTTAGTAGTTGTGTTTGAACTTAGGGAAGTTGTAGTTGGAATTACGACTTCATCTTCGCATTTTTGGCTTGCTCGAGAGAGAGGTTCGAAAACCAAGACAACTAAATTGATGGCGGGTGGTATTGGGTAGACATGAGGTTCAGCTCGAGAGCGTGAACCCTAGTCCCTCTCACACACATTCATCTTGAGAGAGTGAATGGGCCACCTTTGTGTGCCACTCATGAATCATGTTTTGTTTGAGTATTTAGGTTGTGAGCTATAATGTTGTGTTAATACTATTTTTGTGGATGTTTGAGCTTGTGGCTCCGTGTTTTGATAGAATTAGTGTCCCCAAATGCATATTTTGTCTCAATATTTGATGAAAACCCTTAAGTTTCAGGTATTTGGAGTTTGAGGGAAATCATGGACACTACTTAGCAAAAAGGAACATAGGCAGCTGAAAGAACGAAGAAATGAAGATCTGAGAATCGCCGAACCCATTCGGTGAGTCGCCAAAAGGTCTTATCCTCGCCTTTTGTTTCAGTGTGCTAAACCCTGAAGGAAAGGATCAAATTGGCGATGAAAAAGAGCAGTCGGCGTGTCATCGAGCAGTTCCGTGAAGCAGTAATATGTCGCCGAATGATGCAAAACACGACAATGCTAAAGGATAGAGCAAGACGGCGATGAAACCGACCTAAGGGCGGATTGCCGAGTTGATCGGCGATCTTGACTAACGGTGCCGAATGATCCGCTGCAACACAAATTTTTGAAAGCTATAAATACTCGTTGAGAGTTGTAGCTTAATATCAGATTTTTAATATAGAATTTTTAACATAGACTTTTGAATTCTAAGTTTGGAGAGGGTTTTGAAGAACTTGAAAGTTCAAAGGGTTTCAACTCCAAGATTTTAGACTTGGGTCTTGTGGATTCTTCACTCTTGACTTGTTTTGAGACTTAAATCTTCATACCCATTTGAATGCAAACTCATATTGGTACAAATTTCTATCTCTTTAGCATGTCTAGCTACAACCCCAATTCTTGGGGTGTGATTTTTTGAATATGGGTTAGATTATCTATTGGGTTTTGCTTGTTGGTGGTTTATTTGTTGTTTTGACGTGATTTCATTTAGTAGTTGTGGTGGAACTTATCGAAATTGTAGTTACAAATACGTTTTCACCTTTGTGTTTTCGGCTTGCTCGAGAGAGAGGTCGTAAAACAAAGACTACTAAATTGATGGCCGGTGGGAGTGGGTCGACATGAGGTTCAGCTCGAGAGAGTGTACCCTAGTCCTTCTCCCACACACTCAGCTCGAGAGAGTGAATGAGCTAAGGCGGAGACTGTTCTTAAAGCGGCAACCCAGTGTTTGAGAGAAATCGGGTTGATTCGAGGTAAGTTGCTTGAGAGAGAATTTACCCCCACTATAGTCTAGCCTAGTCACAAATATTCAACGAATTTACCAACAAAAGCATGTACCCAATAGTTTAGTTTATCCCATATTTCTATCACATCCCAAGAATCCCCTAACTCTCTATCTCATTTTCGTATATTTTTGCTATTTTTAATTGATAATTGATACAAACCCCCCATTGTTAATTGGCGCTTCTGTCACCCCCTTTATTTAATATGTTTATATTCGATAATGTTTATAACTACGACTAATTAGAACTAAATTTTATTTTTCTATTAATTTTCACCACCACTCCCTTGGGACTCGACCCCAATCCTTGGTTGGATTATTATACTATTGCACGATTGTAGACACTTGAATTGGAAGTTGTGTCTTAACTACGCAAACATCAAAATGGTGCCGCTGTCGGGGAGTGGTATCGGTTGATAATTTTTAGTTTAATAAAATTTTTGTTCTTATTAGTTATAGTTTACTTACTTTATTTTTAGTTTTGTTTTGTGTTGCTTGTTTGTGTATTGAAGCAGAAAAATGGATATGAAGGATCATTATGGGTATCAAACAGATCACCCCTTCTTGAAACTGTTGAACCTTAGGGACAACCTCTTAACGTTCAAACAAGTAGGGGATGAAATCCTTCAGGAAATGTAGTTGAAGTTTCAGGCAGTTCTGCAGCCATGCCCCACCCATGGGATGATCGACAAGGTGCTACTAGAGAGCTTCTATAGGGGTTTTGGACCCGAAAATAGAAGTAATGTTGATCAACTTTTTGCGGGTGGTATGCTACACCAACCCTATGAAGTCATAGCCAAACTCCTAGATGACATGATTGAAGCCAACAAGTAGACCAATAAGAAACAAGAGTGGGATGCACTGTTAACTTAGTTGGATTTCTTATCCAAAAGAGTCTTGGAGTAGGAAACACAGGTCTTATAAAGGGACAAGCACTTCTCCCTTCGAGAGTGTACAAAGGGGAAGAAGAAGGAGGGCATACAAAATGACGAAGTCCTCTCGCTCATTCAACACAAAATCAAAGAACAAGACAAGATGTTGAATGAGATGAAAGAAAACATCAAAATGCTGAATCAGACAACTACCGTAAATTCCATGACTATTCAATTGCAAGATGCCCAGATAGGCCATTTGATATCAGGTCGTTATCCACCATTTGCTGAGGATTCACCTAATTACACCATGGGCGACTCTGAAAATGAGGACTAGGTGTTGACTTGCATCGTGCCACGACGTTAACTAAGGCATTGTTTGGGAGGCAACCCAAAACCATTTATTGCTTTATTTTTCTTTGATAAAACAATGGTGTGTTGATTTTGTAGGTTAAAATGAGAAAAGTGTTGAAAAGTGCAAGTTGGCAAGCTGAAGATCCAGTTGGCGAATCACGAAAATGGTTGGCGATCTTGCTATTATCCTCCATTTGGACATGTACATAAACTGGAGGCCCTGTAAAACTCGGTGAGGCAAGTGACTAATCGGCGTGTCACCGAGTGGTTCAGTGATCTTGACTAATGTCGCCGAATGGGAAACAACTGGACGGTCTTCAAAATCAAAGTTTTAAATTGCTTAAACTCCTTAAAGCTCCTTCACTTTTCACTTTTAAAAACTCACACCTGCACCTCTACTTTTATATCTCTGCATCTATATCGTATGTTGGTTATTAAGTTGTGCTCGGATTTGGATTGCATTGCTTCCTAGCATCTCAATATCCATTTGATCGGCATAAAAGGTTGGTACTTCAAATCCCGCATTCATTTTGTCAAAATTATACTCATTTGCAATCTGTTAATCTTGTTGAATTCTGTTGGGCCTCCCTGATTGGATCGAATTGCTTAATTGCCTATTCCTAATCGATAACTCTTGCTTGAATGGTGAAATCCCACTTTCTAGTGCGTTTAATTAAATTAATTTGCAATAGGGAGTGTTTTTATGTTACGGGTCTTAGTCGGATTTGTGCTGTAGGAGCTTAAATTGCATTTACACAGGGGTTGCAGGGCTAATTTCAAGAAGTTGGGTTGATAATAGGCATGACGAGTCATCTCGGTGAGGTGAGACGAGCTCGCCGAACCACTCAGCGGTTCACGTAGTTGCCCTACCTCACCTTTGATATCCTGCTTTATGTGTTGTGGCTTCTGTACCTTTTGGCGAGAATCATGAGGTCGCCAAAAGCACTTGGCGACTCACCGAAAGTCTTCTTGTTCGCCCTTTGTCTGCACCCCTGACCCCTTCTGCACTGTAACTTTCGGCGGACACCCCTTTTTTAGCCAAAAGTATTTGGCTATTCGCCGAATGGACTGCTAAGTCTGCCTGCAGCTGATGGTCTTCAGTTTGCTTATCAAATATTTTCTAACTTTATCTCAAGGCTTTGTAGACATGGACAGACCAAAAGTTGCAGGAAGATATATTCCACCCCGACATATAAAGGCATAAAACTCCAAAAGAGATGCATAGACGACAGATCACCCAAAAGTAAGGAGCAAGAACACGAAAGTCAGTTCAAGTAGGAGGATTACCATTGACCCAAATGTCCCTTCGTGGGCTCGAGGGTTCATTAACACGATACATGCCTTTGGAGCAGCTCACGATTTGAACAATATAATTAAGGCTAATATCGCTGCAGCAACTGAGGCAAACACAGACAATGAAAACCAGAGTCAGAATGACAACACTTCGGGCACTGATTCCCAGATGGAGCAACTGCTTAGATAAGATACCCTCTTTACCTCCCTCTATGTCTTTCTTTATTTTACCTTTTGGATTCTGTGTTATTTGCATTTGAGGACAAATGTTTTTTTTTTTTTTGGTGGGGTGAGGCCCACCTTTGTGTGCCACTCGTGAATCGTGTTTTGTTTGAATATTTGGGTTCTGAGCTATAATGTTGTGTTAATACTATTTTTGTGGATGTTTGAGCTTGTGGCTCCGTGTTTTGATAGAATTAGTGTCCCCAAATGCATATTTTGTCTCAATATTTGATGAAAACCCTTAAATTTTAGGTATTTGGAGTTTGAGGGAAATCATGGACACTACTTAGCAAAAAGGAACAAAGGCAGCTGAAAGAACGAAGAAATGAAGATCTGAGAATCGCCGAACCCTTTTGGTGAGTCGCCAAAAGGTCTTATCCTCGTCTTTTGTTCCAGTGAGCTGAACCCTGAAGGAAAGGATCAAATCGACGGTGAAAGGGAGCAGTCCACATGTCGCCGAGCAGTTCTGCGAATTAGTACTGTGTCGCCCAATAATCCAAAACACGACGATGCTGAAGGATAGAGCAAGACGGCGATGAAACCGACCCAGGGGCTGATCGCCGAGTTGATCGACGATCTTGACTAACGGCGCCGAATGATCCGTTGCAGCACAAATTTTTGAAAACTATAAATACTCGTTAAGAGTTGTAGCTTAATATCAGATTTTTAATATAGATTTTTTAACACAGACTTTTGAGTTCTAAGTTTTGACAGGGTTTTGAAGAACTTGAAGGTTCAAAGGGTTTCAGCTCCAAGATTTTAGACTTAGGTCTTGTGGATTCTTCACTCTTGACTTGTTTTGAGACTTAAATCTTCATACCCATTTGAATGCAAACTCATATTGGTATAAATTTCTATCTCTTTAGCATGTCTAGCTAAAACCCCAATTCTTGGGGTGTGATTTTTTGAATATGGGTTAGATTATCTATTGGGTCTTGCTTGTTGGTGGTTTATTTGTTGTTTTGATGTGATTTCGTTTAGTAGTTGTGATGGAACTTAATGAAATTGTAGTTGCAAATACGATTTCACCTTTGTGTTTTCGGCTTGCTCGAGAGAGAGGTCGTAAAACTAAGACTACTAAATTGATAGCAGGTGGGAGTGGTTCGACATGAGGTTCAGCTCGAGAGAGTGAACCCTAGTCCTTCTCCCACACACTCAGCTCGAGAGAGTGAATGGGCTAAGATGGAGGCTGTTCTTAAAGCGGCAACCCGATGTTTGAGAGAAACCGGGTTGATTCGGGGTAAGTTGCTCGAGAGAGAATTTACCCCCACTATAATCTATCCTAGTCACAAATATTCAACGAATTTACCAACACAAGCATGTACCCAATAGTTTAGTTTATCCCGTATTTCTATCGCATCCCGAGAATCCCCTAACTCTCTATCTCGTTTTCGTATATTTTTAATTGATAATTGCTACAAACCCCCCATTGTTAATTGATTCTTGCGTCACCCCCTTTATTTAATATGTTTATATTCGATAATGTTTATAACTACGACTAATTAGAACTAAATTTTATTTTTCTATTAATTTTCACCACCACTCCCTTGGGACTCGACCCCAACCCTTGGTTGGGTTAGTATACTATTGCACGATCGTAGACACTCGAATTGGAAGTTGTGTCTTGATTACGCAAACATCATAACTCCCTTACAATTAGATTCTATTGCATTGACTGTGTTATCAGTTACAGTCAAATTTCAATCTCAGCATGTTATAAACTTGGTCATTGCATTCAGTTAGTTCATGTTCAGTTTTCTCAATATAGTATCATACTTATCTCTTATCATTGCTCAGATATATTCTTTGGTTTAGTTATGTTTTTTGTTTAGCTTTATTCTATTCTGCATGCTCAGTACCTTTCAAGTACTGACGCATAATCTGCGCTACATTTTCTCGTGATGTAGGTTCAGGTCCTTAGCTTCCAGATCACGCATAAATTAGTTCATGATCTTCAATTCAGCAACATTAGTGGTGAGTTATCGTTCTCCGAGGACGATTGACATGATTATCTTCTTTTGCTTTTAGTCTTTAGTTTTTAGTAGTTGCTAGATTTAGCTGGGAATGGCCCATCAATTCTAGACAGTTAGAGGCTATTTTCTGACATAGTTAGTTTCAGCTTTAGTATTTGAGTTTGACTTTTCAGTTGTTGTTAAACTCTTAGCTTGCATATATTCAGACAATATATGGGTATTTCCCTATCGTTTCAATTTACATGATGATTTAACTTCCGCACAGTCTTTTCTTCACTTCAGTTTATTTAGTATGCTTATGATATGTCAACAGGGTTAGCTTGGGGTCACTTGTGATCCTAGGTCCCGTGTCCGCGTCTTTGGGGTATCTTCAGGAGGTGACAAACTTAGTATCAGAACACTAGGTTTAAGAGTCCTAGGATGTCTGAAAAACCACACTAAGTAGAGTCCTTTTCATGGGTGTGATGTGCACCACATCTAATGAGAGGGAGGCTACGCCATGTTTTAGAAAAACCTCACTCTCTTTGTTACTCTTATCATGCGTGAGGTATGATCCAATTTCCTCGTTCTAATCCATCGTTATGCGCTTAAGATCATGCCTCTTCGTAGAACTTATGCAAGGAATGCTAATGCACGCAATGCTAATGCAGTTCCTCTAGTCTCAGACCATGAGGTTTCCAATGTGGAGTTTCGGAATGCGACTCAACTTTTATATACCAGTGAGAATAGGTAATCTTTGAATCGATCTTATATATTTTGCCAAGGTTGTTGTTGATCTTTCTTCCATTGTAGGTCTCAAGATGAAGAACACTCTCATGAAGTATTCTTTTGTCAGCAAGTGTAAGTTTATACTTATTTTTTAAAATCCAATAACGGGGGTTGAATCTCATAATGGAATTAATACCACCTGAGCTTAGATCTTTAAAAAGTGCATTGACTTATTAAAACTTGTTTCAATGTTGACACAAGAGACACTCATGAAACCAAACCTGGAATATGACTTTAAGAAGAAAATAATTGATACAATTCACATCTAGAACACAAATCCTTATGCTATGTGTTTACCTTAAATTTTTGAAGATATAACTTAGTAAAACATATTCTAGACATATACAAGACTAGCATCACTTGTATCCTAATGCAACTGTAATTCTACAAATTGTATGACCTATGTATATATGTTACATTAAATGGTAGCCGATGAACGTAGAGAGAAATAATATACAAAATAAACAACTTCAGTTCTTTTATGTTTCTTGATCTTATAGGATATCAAAGTCATGATGATAGCTTCTTCCGCCTCAAGCACTTTGTTGTACCCAGGTGTTTACGGTTGTCCTTCATCCCGTGTAAATGACATGAGAGCCTAAATTTGAGAACTTTGATTGTAACACCATTTATATTTGATAATATTGATTTTAAATTAAAATGTGATGAAAATATATTTTTAGCTTCTTCTTAAAATGTCTTAAATATTTATGAATAATTCTTTGGTTACGATAAATTTATGTATGTATTTATTCTTATATTATTAGTATTTTAATAGAGATAGTAAGTTTAATTATGTCAAACATTATTATTATATGAGGTAAACATTACTCAAAATAATATTTAAATAAAATATGATATATTTAAATTTATATGTATTTTACCACAAACCTATGCAATATCTGAGTGCTTATATAGTGGGATAAAAGAAAAAAAATGTTAACACTTCCACTTCCACGTGGAAGTGGATGGATGGTACAACACTCAAGGTAATGAATGGGTGTATCATTTCCTTCTCAATTATGTGTGACGGTTGCACTCCTAGTTATTTATGTGATTTTAGTCGAGAACAAGGGGAAATAGATATATACTAGGAGGTTGAGTGATTTAGTGAGTTGTTGATTTTGTTTAGGTTACGACTGTCGTCTTATGATTTCAATTTTGGTTATGTTGTTTATATTATTTTATCGCTTTACATCCTCGGTAAATTATTTTGTACTGACGTTCCCATTACTAGGGGGGGATGCATTTATTCCTTTAGGTTATCATGTTAATATGAATTCTCGTGTGTGTGGTCAAGATCATCTTATGGTTGGTACACTCTATTATTTTCGAAGCTAAGTCTGGAGTCTTGTTTTGCTAGTATAGATTGCGGGTATGTTGGGGCCATGTCCTGGCTAGTAGTCAGGGGTTCTTAATCTTAGAGGTTTATACACGTCTGTTATGGGTCTTGTAAGTTGGTTATGACCATGTTGGCCTGATTGTTAGTTGTTGTTGTGAGACGGTGGCTTAGATGGATTTTTATTTCATTTGGTAAAATTTTGAGTTTTCCATTGCATTTCAGTAGGTTTTGTTTGGCCTTGACGGTCCATATGTGTTTGATTAATTTGATTTCAGTTGGTTCACTCGGTCTAGAGAGGCACCGGATGCCAGTTGCATTTCCCTAGATTTGGAGCGTGACAAACTTGGATAAGAGCAAACATGTCTTAGGGAATTTACAAGTCATATCTAGTAGAGCATCACTTATAAGTTTGTTGTGCATCACACTTATAAATAAGAGGCTACAAGGCATTTAGGGTTGGTTTCAATTCGTTGTAGAGCTGAGTGTTGGGAGTTGAGTTATCAAAATTGTATGATAGAGATTCGCGAGTCAAAGATTGGAGTTACTACGAGCTAAGTGTGTGTTCCTATTATGGTTTTTTCTTGTCGACAATCGTGTGGGGCCTGATCAGTTTCTATTAGTTTCTAGTGGCAGTGTAAGATAAATGGCTTATTTTCTGAGATTTTTTGAAGGTTTGGTATAGTTCAGTGTATAGAGGAGGTTCCGTCGAAAATTCGAGAAGTTCTCATCCTTACTCGTGTGTTCTACTTTACATTAGAGGATGAATTCTCCTAAGGAGGGAAGGATGTAACACCCTGGGTGTTTACGTCAGTCCTTCATCCCGTGTAAATGGCATACAACCTTTAATTTGAGAACTTTGGTTGTAACATTACTCGTATTTGGGAACATTAGTTTTAAATTAAAATTTGATGAAAATATATTTTTAGTTTCTTCTTAAAATGCCTTAAACATTAATGAATAATTCTTTGGTTACAATAAATTTACGTATATATTTATTCTTATATTATTAGTGTTTTAATGGAGATAGTAAATCTAGTTATATTAAGAAATTATTATTATATGAGATAGGCATTATAATATTTTTTAATAAACTATGATATATTTAAATTTATATATATTTTATCACGAACCTACGATATCGAGTACTTATATAGTGGGATAAAAGAAAATAAAGTTTTAACACCTCCACTTCCATGTGGAAGTGGAATGGTACAACACTCAAGGTCAGGAGCGGATCTACGAAGGCCCAAGGGGTGTCATGTGACACTGCTTTGTCTGAAAAATTTACTATATATATATATATATATATAAAGGCAAAATAAAAAAAAGAATATATTTTATAAAGTGACACTACTTGACACAAATGTGCACTCAACTTGGCTAGTTAGATGTCTCAGTTCCATGGTCAAGGGCGCATGTTTGAATCTAGAGGTCGTCATTTTTTTATTACATTTTAAGTTCTTATTTAGATACATTTGAAGTTCTCCATTCACCCTTCTCATAGGCTTATTTTTTATGTTTTTTTTCTTTCACATTCTTTCTCACTAATAAAATGATTTAAGAATAATTTATGAATACATTTCAAAAAAAATAAACTCATGAAATTTCCTTTATATTTTTTTTAAAAAAATTTCTTTTTAGAAAAGGTATAATGAGCATGAATTGTATTTTATTTATATTTTATTTTTCTAAGAAAGTATGAAGTCACATAATTTATTTATTGTTTTTCATTTTAAAAGGTGACACCCCTTACAAAACATCATGCGTACGCCACTGCTCAAGGTAATGAATATGTGGCATCATTTATTTCTCATAGGAAACTCCCAATAAGTAAATTATATGTAAATCCTATATAACATTTATTATTTCTTAAGTGCTGCACATCTATGTCTATTGAATTCAAGTTGCTGCAAAAGTCGATCTTCAAAGGTCATTTTCATGACAATGTATCTTTTACCTTTATCTTTGATAAACATACGTACATCATATGTTCAGTATGTTGCATCCACTCATTTTCATGATAGATAGAGATTTTATGGGAAATTATTTTGTACGATTTATCCATCGAGAAATATTTATTATCTATGTCAAGTTAGTTGAGCTCGACTTCAAGGTATGTGAAGGTTTTTTCTGTCTTTTGTTGGCATGATTCCTTGAGATCTGTCATTTTTGGGTCTAGTGTTCTATCAAAGAGTCGGTTGTTATATTTATCTAAATGTCTATTAGTGTTATTCTTGTTATTGCTTATATAAACTATTGGGTTAGCTGGGATTGTTGTTGTGTCACGACCTAAAGTATACCCTAGGCGTAACATGGCGTAAAGGACCCTGAGAGGCCCTACACAAGCCACTTAGCATACAACATACAAATAATAGAATTTAAAGAATTAAAAAGAAAATATTTCATATTTCAAAGAGTTTTGTCAGAGCGGAAGTCTAACATAAGTCATCTAATACATCATAAGGAAAGTGATTGGGACGTAACCCATACATCACATACAAGTTTGAAAATTAATAAAAAGACATGGGCAAGTAAATATATCTCAGTCCTCGAAACATGAGGACTCACCAAACTATTGAAATCCGGACGAATGAACTTGCCACGAGTATGGGAGGTCCGTCGAACCCTACATTAGTGAAACAATGTAGGCACAAGTACGCATTAGTACATGGAATATACTAAGTATGAGACAATATGCATAAAATAAACGTGATAGCACGAATGGCTTATAACATGTAGAAATGATCATTCTTTGAACATTTAAAGACTTAAATAAGAAATGACAATAAATTCATGAAATATGGTCAAATACATTAACATAAAGGACATGAGAAAAGCTTCGAAGAAAACATAGTCATTTTTATGGGATATTAGTTTTAACTGACAATAAGACCATGAGAACTATATCATGGAATCCAATATAAGAAGGGGAACCTACTGCCAAGGTAGACTCCCTACATATCATATTTTGCTAAAGTGGATCCACTAGCTAGGTCATTTAAGACAATCCTATGGGAGCACGTAGTTAGGGATTAGAGGTTCCTACTAGAGACTACCCTATTTGAGCCTCCACCTCAAAGCCCTCTTGGCCCTAAGTTTAAATCCCAACGGAATAGAAAAAAGTTAAATATCAATTTAAAACAGGAAAGACAATGATCAATACCAATTCATATCTTTCAAGATCAAAACATAGAATAGCTCCTTAAATACAATTCAACATAGATGAGAAAACCTTTCACCAATGTGAATCCAAATACCTTTCACAATCATAATCAAAATAACATGTGAGAAAACCATTCACAATAACATTGATACTTTCCTTTCAAAGCATCCTCAAATCATTTATACTAACTTCATAAAAACATGCATATCTTCATAAATTCATAGGTCATAGGTTTATGAGTTCATCATATGTTCATAGTTGAAAATCATAATTTAGGTATGGGTCAACATAATTTCAACTAAATACCGTGTATTAACATTGAATTGTGCATTAAAATACTTAATTAAGAATAATCGATCACAATTGAATGAAACCCATAGATATTGGATTGAAACCCTAACTTAAAGAAATGAAATTGAATTGAGAAATTTGGAAACCTTGGGGACCCCGTGGAGGAAAGGACTCCATGGGTTAATACCCACATACATTACTTCTTTATGTCCAAAAAGAATGGAGGATTGATAACTTGAATTAGCCCTAGATTCTTCTTCTTCCTTAGTCTTGAGAGAAATTTGGGGAGGATAAATTTGGTTAGGTTTTGGGAAGTTAGGAGAATGGGGTTTGAGTGGGTAATTTAGAACTCAAAAGCCTTACATAGGTCTTAGGATGAAGGCCAAAACATCTTAGTTTTGACTTAAAACAAGTAGGGAAAAGATTCAAAATCCCCTTAAAATAACTACCGGAGCCCTTCTACAGTTTGGATTTCCTACAGACCATACTGGTCAACCATAGAAAAGTTCAGAAATCTTAATTTTGGACCAACTTTCGGCAGACCCTATCTATGACTCATAGGTCATCCTACTGTCTGTAGTCACCATCTGTAGAAATCAACTTTACCCCTTAAAATCTCACTTATTCTGGGACCTAGCTACGAGACCTATCTATGGCTCGTACGAAGACTGACGGGCCGTCCTAGTGAACCGTAAAAAAAAAGGGTAGTGGACTTGATTTTGAAAAATTATTTTCCCTCTTCCTACAGTTGCAATCTACGGCCTGTAGAGGCTTCTACGATCCATATATGGAACTCGTAGACATAGCCTGCAACCCAAAAATCCATATTCTTTCTTTTGCAAATTCTGAGGTGTTACACTATATCCCCTGGGGAACATTCATCCTCGAATGGAACTCAAGGCAACATAAGGAGGGTACGGGAGGATATCTTACAACCCAACAAGAATGCAACTTCATCAAAAGCACATAACAAAGAGAAACATCAACTCCAAGCTAAAACATATTCAAAACAACATTTCATAAGACATACATGTAAATCATACTCAATGCACATAAATCATAATCATGAAGTAATTAATCAAGTTAACTCATTTTCTAAAAAAAAATTTGGATTTTCATTAGCATGCATGCACGAGGAAACATGAGAACAACTAAGATACATGAAACCAAAAAGGACGAACCATGAGTAACTAAATACCTCAAGCTAGAGTAGGATCATAGGGAAAGAGATGGGGGTAACAAGATATCATATCGGCCTCGTCCTCCCAAGTAGCACCCTCAACCACTTGATTCCTCCATAATACTTTTACGGATGCAAAATCTTTATTCCTCAATTCTTCACTTGCGGGTCCAAAATCTAAACCGAAACTTCTTCATAAGAAATACTCTCCTTTATACCAAGACTCTCCAATGGTATAATAGACATCGGATCACCAACACATTTCTTCAAAAATGAGGAATGGAAAACCGGATGCACCGATGTAAAATTATTAGGCAAATCGAGTTTATAAGAAACTTTACCAATACGCCTCAAAATTTGATATGAGCCTACATATGAGGGACTAAGCTTCCATTTCTTTCCAAATCTCATCACACCTTTCATGGGTGAAATTTTTCAAGTAGACCCAACTATCTACATCAAACTCAAGATCTCCCCTTCTAACATCAGTATAATACTTTTGTCGACTTTGAGCCATTTTCAACCTTTCTCTAATGAGTCAAACTTTCTCCATGGCCTCATGTACCAACTCGGGCTGTAACACATTGGACTTCGAGAAGGGATAAATAAGGGTTTGTACAAGTCACCAATCAATGGTAAGTTTTGGGTCAACTTCAAACGATCATATCTCTCAACACATAAGGAATTAGGTGGCCCACGACCTATCAAATTAAAGGAGAGTGGCAGTAAGGGTGACTTATCTGTCAACTTTTCCACTATCACCCCAAAAAAACCAAACTCTGCCTTACGTAAAGTTTCCAGAGTACGATTAACCTCCGGATTGGCCTTTGAGTCCTCTTTTTAATGCCGCCAAGTTTGCTACATTTCAAGCTTGGAGTGAAAACATATGCTTGTTTTAGTGAAACCTTCTTTTTTAGGCACCTAAATCATTTTAGAGGGGTAGTTTGGTGTTTTCTCACTCATTCTAAGCCTTAGCCACAATTTTTCTTCACCTACTTAAAGGTCTGGGTAGCTTTAAAATGATTTTCACATTCTTTAACACTTAGAAGAATTAGAGAAAAGTTTCAAGAGGAGAAAAAGATGGGGTTCAAGCATTCTTAAGTTTCCATCGATTTCACCAAGAACCTTTGTTCTTTCCAGGTATGTAAGACTACTCACATTGTTAGACTAGTTCGTGCGAACACCCTACATCTCAATTTAGTCAGAAATAGTTGCATATAAAGGATCCATTCATGATTCTTGATATTGAATTCAGTTCTTTAACAATTGAAATTTTGATCCTTTGTTATTTTAAGAATCTTAAAATGTTGTTCATTCTTAGAATCACATGAACCCTATTGATTAGTAAAGTTATGTTTTAAAAAAAAGAATCATATGAAAGTTTCTCATGTATTGTTTTGGGTTTGAAAACAAGCATAGTTTAGGAGAATTTTCCCAATTCTAAAAAAATTTGGGGTCCTAATTTAACTTGAAAAATCATCGAGGATGCTGGGGAGGGCTTTTGGGCGGTGCACCACAAAGGCGTCAAAATTGGCCTTCAGCAGTTTTGGACCTATCGCCCCGCATCGGCAATGCGCCCCAGGCCACTGCTGGAAGTTTGAGCCCTGGCGCCCCGCGCCAATAGTGATACAGGGGTTGCTGGGCCAATCTCTCCTTATTTCATCCGGCGTGTATTTCTTTAAGTTATGGACACACTTCCCTTCCCTTTATTAGGTCCTATAAGCTCCATTACCTTTGAAAATCCCCACATATCCTAATCACATGTCTTAGTGTACATTCAAAACTAAAGTGAGTTTAAGAGTCCTATTTTTCAGAAAAATGTAGAAGTTTTTAGTTGTTATTTGTATCGATCTTGGGCTTGAAAGATAAGTCCATAAGTATACGTTTGAAATACAAGTATGATTGATGTTTTTCTTGAAAAGCACTTCAGTAAAGTAATAGCCCCTTTCCTTGCAAAGAATGAATTAAGCATTTTTTATATTGGTTATTTTGGGAGTAGTATCGGCACCTAATTGGGTTAGAGTATTTTATGACTCAAAAGTCCCATAAAACTACGTAGCCAGCGTTGGATAAGATAACATTGATTCTTTTGCGAGAAGGCCTATTAGATGGATCCATAGTTACAATATCATCCTATACCCCCACCAAAGTATAGGATGACCCTTGCGACATGGGCGAAATGTTGTATCATTTCCAGGCTCATGGTGATGGTTGTCGGTTAGAGGAATTCCACAAGTAAAGTATATTATTTTCATATTTCTTCTGTTGTATATCTTATTGTAAAGCTTAAAGGGTTTTAATTTCATATTCATGTATTTATATAGTGTTTAGTTACTTATAGTCCCTCAATCCAGTTGTTGTTTATTCAACCTTATTACATACTTATGCATTCAATGTACTGATGTCATTCGACCTGCATATTTTATGATATAAATACATGTGTTCAGGATCATCAACACGCGTTTTATTGAGATCACCTTGCACCCGTAGACAACATTATGTGATGCCTCTTTTCTTCCAGGAGACTCCATTTTCATTTCTATTTTTGTAGCATTTGAAGTGTCATGGGCCTTGTCCCGACATATATCTTGAACTGTTAGAGGCTTCATAGACAGATAGAATTAGATGTTTCCATTGTTTTCTCAGGATGTTTATTTAACTTATGAATTATGTTAAGTATTTCAAGATAGTGATATAAAACTTTTCTTTGAATGTTTAAATGCTCATCTATTTAAACTTCCGCATATTTTTAGAGCCATATAAGTCATAGTTAGCCAGACCAAGGGTTCTCTTGGGGATCAGAAATGGTTCTTGAGTACCGATTACATCCAAGGTGTAGGCTCGAATCATGACACGGTCCCTATCAAAGTAGCCTCACCAACTTCAAGGCAACCTATGGGAGATCTACACCTCCTACCATAAAGAGCATCAAATGGAGCCATACGAATACTAAAATGATAGAAATAATTATATGCAAACTCAATTAAAGGCAAGTTATCATCCCAATCACCCTTGAAATCAATTCACGGCAGCTCTTAACATATCTTCCAAGGTTTGGATAGTACGCTCCACTTGCTTATCGGTTTGAGAATGAAAGGTCGTACTAAGCTTGACACGAGTACCAAGACCTTTATCGAAAGACTTCCAAAATTGAGAAGTAATTGGGTACCACGACTGGAGATAATGGATAGGGGAATCCATGCAACCTAATCATCTCCCTTAGATTCCGCCGAATAAGAAACCTTGATGGGAATGAAATGAGCTAACTTTGTCATACGATCTACCATAACCCAAATCGAGTCATATTGCCGCCGAGTGTGGGGTAAATAAACAATAAAGTCCATATTCAAATCTTCCCACTTTCAAGTAGGAATACTAATATCTTG
This sequence comes from Solanum chiquidenum, assembly GCA_029582725.1. NCBI lineage: Eukaryota > Viridiplantae > Streptophyta > Magnoliopsida > Solanales > Solanaceae > Solanum > Solanum chiquidenum. The sequence continues at coordinate 24,361 of JAJOOS010000455.1, forward strand.
GGACAAACTTCCTAGCTTTTGGTGCTCAACTTTTACTTGTTGACAGCTAGGACATTGAGCTACAAATTCCGTAATATCCTTTTTCATCCCATTCTACCAATAGACCTCCCACAAGTCATGGTACATATTGGTAGCTCCCAGGTGAATGGAATATGGAGAACTATAGGCTTCGATAAAATCTTCTCCCACAATTCATCAACATTGGGAACACACAAATGACCTTGATACCGAATAACACCATCTCCCCTTTGGGATAAAGTCTCAACAGACTTTTTAAGCACCGCTTCGTTCAACTCAACCAAGACTGGATCATGACCTTTCTTGGCTTTCACATCCGACACAAATGACGATTCTGAACCATTGTGAACAATAACACCACCTTCGTTAGAATCAACCAACCGAACACCCAATCGGGCCAATCTATGAACATCGCGAACCAACTCATTCTTATCATCCTCAACATGATCAACACTACCCATTGATAGTCAACTAAGAACATCCGCCACCACATTCGCCTTATCGAGGTGATAGAGGTCACTCATGTCGTAATCCTTTAGAAACTAAACCCACTTCCTTTGGCAAAAATTTAGATCTTTTTGCTTGAACACGTACCACAAACTCTTGTGGTTGGTAATGACATCAATATGTAAACCATACAAATAATGCCTCTAAATCTTTAAGGCAAACACAACATCCGCTAGTTCCAAATCATGGGTATGATGGTTCTCTTCATAAATCTTAAGTTGCCTTGAAGCATACACAATTACTTTTTCATTTTGCATAAGAATACACCCTAATCCAACCCTTGAAGCATCATAATAAGCCACAAACCTAGCGGACCCTTCCAATAAAGTCGACATCGGAGCAGAGGTAAGTCTATCTTTCAATTCTTAGAAACTCTTCTCACACGGTTCTGATCATACAAACTTAACTTTCTTTTTGGTCAATGTCCTCAATGGAGAGACAATCCACAAACCTTCTATAATAACCAGCCAAAACCCAAGAAAGTTCGAATATCCGAAAAGAATAGAGGTCTAGGCGAACTCTTAACCACATATGTCTTCTTCGAATCTACCTCAATGTCCTTATCGAAAATGATGTGACCAAGAAAAGCCATGGATCTCAACTAAAAAGCACATTTACTAAACTTTGCAAAGAGTTGTTGGTCGTTGAGGACTTGCAACACAATCCTCAAATGATCGGCATGCTCATCCTCACTCCTTGAGTAAATCAAAATGTCATCGATAAACACAATCATAAACATATCAAGGTATTATCTAAACACTATATTCATCAAGTGCATAAATGCGGCCGAAGCATTAATCAAACGAAATGACATTACTAAAAACTCATAATGACCAACTGAGTTCAAATATTTGTCTTCAGAATGTCTTCTTGCTTCACTCTCAATCTATGATAACCCGATTGGAGGTCAAGAAACAACTTGCACCTTGGAGTTGATCAAACAAATTATCTATCCTTGGAAGATGATACTTATTCTTAATCGTAACCTTGTTCAATTGCCGATAGTAAATACACATGCAAAGTGAACCATCTTTCTTCCGAACTAACAAAATTGGAGCGCCCCATGGAGAGATGCTCGGTCGGATAAAACCCTTATCCAATAAGTCTTTCAATTGCTCTTTTAATTCCTTAAGTTTCACCAGAGCCACACAATAAACTTAGTTAATATTTTTAAAATTAGTCAAATGTTTAGTCAAGTCATTGGTCAACCGCATGTTAGCGAACATTCTGAGGGCCTAACACCTTCTCGGAATATAAATTGAACCCCGAACCCCCTTTGAATTTCGAATGATTTTATTATGTTTAAATCCTTTGAAAAATTATAAGTTTTCTTAATTTCTTTCAAAAATTAAGTGGCAACTATATTTTTTGAAAATCAATTTCTCTTCAAGTCATAAGTTAAGTCGATTTTTTGAAAACAAAGTCATTTTTTATTTTTCGTTAAAACAAAAATGGCGACTCTACTGGGGATTTAATTAAGTTATAACCGTAATGATTTGACTATTTGACTACTTGTTATTAATTGTTGAATTGTTTATATGCTTTACTTGTTAAATTGCTATAATCTGTCATTACATTCATGGGATTTTCCAACATGTATGTATAGTATATTAAAAATGGGTTTTGCGTAATCACAGCCAGACTTTTTATACTCGACCCTTTTCCGGAATGATCGGCAATTTATTGGTACGTCAGGTGTCCAATGGTTGTCGTGAGTTTCAGCCTAAGTTGTCCGCTTGGGTTCCCGGTCTTTCAGAAGCCACTCTTAGTCAACTAGCGTAGAGTGAAACCAAATCCTGAATTTAGCGCATTTTGAACTAAGTGACCCAACACCCAAGGCGTGTTGGGCCCATTAGAAGCCCACCTTATGTCTATTTGACTCATTGGTCAATAAAAGACAATCATGCTTATGTGTTTAAATTTGAAGGATGTATACGTCATTTAGCAAAACATTATCTCTTGGGGTTGGGATTTTAATAGTGTGTTCGAGCCGAAGAAGGATCAAGTTACCATTTCATCCAAAAGCATGGAAATTCGGAGATGACAAGAAATCAAGAATGAAGGACCTTCCATGGAAGCTTAGTTTAGGATTGTACCCTTGCGCGGGATCGATTATTTGTATCCTTTTTCTCTATTATGTATCCCCATTCAATTTATTTACAAAGATAGTATAAATTTTAATTTTTTGGGGCAATGAAATGTTTCAAATGGCGTTATACATCCTTTAAATTGCTAAGCCTACCCTTGGCACAAAAGGGTCACATATCTATTCAGAATGCGCAGTATCTGCCTATGTATTATAACCGTTTGTGTGAATATGTTGCTTTATTTGGAGATATTCTAGCTCACTCCTCTTCAAATTATTTTTAGAACCCCTAAGCATAAATATCAAGTCACTATCAAAAGTGCATCCAAATACTCTTCGAGTCTTTAGTTTCCCAACAAAATTCAAACATCTCTTTCAAATCTTACTCTCTCATCTAAGAAAAAAGGTGAATTTGTCATCTCAAATCAAAAAGAGATTCAAGAGTCGAACTACGTAGGACTTGAATTCTCCCTCGTGAGATACGTAGGCAGCCTTTAAAGGCTCGGTCCCTATTTTGAGAAATTTTATCTTTTCCAACTCTTGCAAGGAGAATATAGTTTATCAATCGAAAATCAAAAATATTATAATGAAAGATACAATCGACTTTGTCTCGACTCAAGTTGACATTTTTGATTCACTAAGCTCAAAATCAAATAGACAAATTTCTGTCTATTCAGTCATTTCTCTAAATATGTGGGCTAGTTTATCTTCAAGTGGAGCAACTCTTATGTGTTTGTGGTCATATGTGTGATATTTTTTATTATTTATCATTTACATAGACTAACACGTTTATCTTTTGAGTTATTTTTTCTTTGTCAGGTACTTAAAACTGATCTGTGTTAATAAGCTGGATGGTCATCCTTATTTCACAAGATCTAAGGCCCCCAAAGATTCCTTTCCCGATCAAAGTTTGCAAAAAGGAAAGGCAGTAATGGGTGATATCAATGACGAGATTGACCTGACTAGTGTTATCGTGGCTCAGCCTGCCACCGCTGATCAAAATGAATTAATTATGAAGTTAATGCAACAGATTGCCGGAATGAGGGTCGAAATGCAAAGATGGCAAGATTTGCCTAATCCAATTTCCGCTTTCAACCCTCCAGGAGATGGAAGACCTCCACTCCACTTTCCTCCTCCAAGCGTGGAACATGTTCGGAATCCACCCTCTAACCCCGCTCAAAATCCCCCAATCATCGACCTTACCACCCCAAATCCCTATCAGGCCTCGTCTCTTACCAAGTGCCACCTCCTCCTCAAGGTACCAACCCAAGCGCCACTTCCTCCTCAAAATGTCAACTCACAAGCTTTCCCTCTCCCTCAAAACCAAAATGTTAACAAACCGCAAACCTTTCCTCATCAGCAAAATCAGCATACCAATCCCCAGACTTTCCCCCAAAATTATCAAGCCCCTAAAAATTCCCAGAACCTCTCCATTGTTCCACCATTGCCTCCAAAGAATATTTTCCATATACCAATACCAAATGAACCCTATGCCAACTGTTCCGAGCTTGATCACTATGAGGAACATGAGAGAGAGTGGAGGTCAAAGAAAGAGGTAGCCAAGATAAATATGAAAGAAGAGATTAGGAAAGCCATGAAAGAGTTGCACTGAATTCCTGAAGTCGCTGGGTTGAGTTATGAGGATTTGTGCATCCATCCGTATCTGGACCTCTCGGAAGGGTTTGAAATGCCAAAATTTGACATTTTCGGAGGAACAGGGAATCTCTTATCGCATAGGAGGGCCTACTGTGACCACCTCGTGGGGATCGGAAGGAGTGAAGCTTTATTAATGAGTCTGCTTAGACGAAGTTTGAATGGAGAAGCGTTGGAATGGTTTACCTCCCATGATATAAAGCAGTGGTCTAGCTGGAATGCACTAGCTAAGGATTTCGTCGAACAGTTTGCCTACAATGTGGAGATCGATCTTGATCGCTATTCTTTTGAGAGAATTAAGCAGAAATCCCATGAAAGCTATTCGACCTCCCATGTTTGAGAAAGAGATCGTTGAAGTGTTCATACGCATTCAAGAGCCAGAGTATTATGATAGTAGTCAAGGTAGGTGAGGCTATTGAAGATGGGCTTAAAACCGGAAAAATTTCTCGTGTTGCCACCCACACTGAACCTTTAAGATTGTTGAAAAAGAAGAGAGAGGATGTGTCTTCTATTTTCTATGCATCTGATAAAAAAAGACACTTCAAAAAATCATCACCTTACAAAGGTTATCCTCGAGCTCCACAAAATTCATATCCAGCTTGTTATACCCAACCAAGTTAAAGAACTCCACCACCGAGTTACCAAATTCCACCTCCTAATTACCAAACTCCACCACCGAGTTACCAAATTTCACCTCCTCTTTACCAAACTCCACCGCCACATTACCAAAATTCCCATCCATATTACCAAGCTCCATCAATTAATTGTTCAAATATCCAATCAAGTTACCAAACTCCATCCCCGCATTACCAAAACACCCCTCATAGATATCGAGCAATATAATACCCAAATTTCATAACTCTAGCACCAACTCACTACAGAGGATTGTATCCACTTGAAGCATAAAATTCAATACTTAATAGATGAAAATGTCGTCACTCTTCAGACAGCCACTCCTAACGTCAATAGTAACCCCATGCCGAATCATGAAGGGTGACTATTAATATGATTGACGTCGAAGAATATTTGAATGTGGAGAAAGTTATAATCTCAGGCAACCTTGAAAAGCTTGAGAAATTTGTAGCCTCTCCAACCAAAAGAGAGAAATCCGAATTTGGGATCATGACACCTCATCAAGCTTTTGCTTTAGTGCCAAAAGAGGGTCAGAACAAGCAGAAAATCGATCAAGATTTTCCAAAATCATTGCCTTACTCAAATCAGTCTTTTCAAATGCAAAATGGTCTAGGGGAAGGAATCAAATTATTTTTCAAAGAAGGTGATATTGTGCTTGAATAGATGATTGAGACGCTAGTCATACTAGACAACGAGCTGAAGGAGCAAATGCCTAACTGGACATGCACTCCGCTCTTGATTCCTCACTTGTCTTGGTAGACATAGACAATTTTATATGTTATTTCTAAAGTTAGTGGTGTTTCGAATGAGGCTTGAGACTTATCCTTTACTCTATTTTGCCTCACTATGTTTTAATCTTCTTCCTAATATTTTGAAAAGGCAAAATGATTTATCGTCATGGCCAAAGTTCTTATTTTCTTATTTCAAATGAAAACCTCCTTTATTGTGAAAATTTTCTTTATTTGCTTTATATTTTTTATCTAACAGTATCTGTCTATGATTTCAGTAAAAATATTGTCAAATCTGTCAATATCATGTCATGTCGCAAGCTAAATGAATAAAATGAGGTAGATGCAGAAATTTTTGAGGACTACAATAAGAAGATCATGGTAACCAAACACATGGTTAAGGAATTCAGATAGTTGGAGAATCACGATGAGCCGAATTCAGAAGAAATTGAAATAGTGAATCAGGAAAATGATGAATGCATCAAATTAATCAAAATTAGTGCCTATATGACAAAACCACAGGATAGAGAACTCATCAGTTTGCTTAAAGAACACATCAATACATTTGTTTGATGACATTACATGTTTGAGCATGAACATTGGATCTCACAAGTCATCGATCTACTTAAGTTCTGTTAAAAGATACCATGTTTGAAGGCTCAATTTTTGTTTTTTCCTTGTAATCGCTTTTACTTGCTTGTAATCATTTATGTTTCGAATTTATCCCTTTGTCATGAACTACGTCTGACCTGAATTCTCAAGAACGAGATGCGTAGGTGGCCTATGTCGGCCTTGGTCACCCCTTGTCTCTTTTAATGTTATTTCTTTGTATTTGAACTACGTTCGACCTGAATTCTCAAGAATGAGATACGTAGGTGGCCTATGTTGGCCTCGATCGGTTCCTTAGTCAAAATTTCCTATTTATGTTAATCCTCAAGGGGAGAACTATGTTTGACCTGATTCCTGCCTCAATAGTATACGTAAGCGCCACGACGGCTCGATCATATCTCCCATAAGATTTATATTTTTCTTTACTATAGAAACTGGGACAAAATTTTTGAGAGGGAATAAAAAATTCTCAAGAAAGGATCTCTCCAACGATTCAAGACTGAAGTTACGTTGAGAATTGTAACTGGGACAAAATTTTTTAGAGGATCTCAAAAATTCCATGATTTTCTCACCAACAGTTCAAGATACGCCAAGACAGTTAACTGAGACAGAAATATTTGAGGATGACCTAAAAAATTTCAATAGGGTTCATCGGCAGTTTAGAACAACTTAGCATATTTCCCAACAAATAATCAGATAGACCTCGAGGCATCAACTTCAAAGACGTTCATTAAGCTTGACGTTACATGACACTTGGCAGTTACCCTTTTCAAATACTATCTTTTTGAAAACCTATTTTCCTTACTAAATTTTCTTTCATGTTTCAATTATTTTACATAAAAGGTTTTGTCTTATATATCAAAAAGCGGGAGATCGGAGAAATCAAGCGGAGATAGCAAGACAAGGAGCAGACAACCGAAGAGATCGACACAAATCAGTCCATTTTTTAAACTAATAATTTTTCTGTGGATGCAGGAAAAGTTTTATGCTTCTTATACCAAAGAATTGAGAATATGAGTAGCATTATTTCATTAAAATTCTCAGCAAGGCGAGGTGCGTAATGAACACACAACTATGTTTGGATATGAAACAAATGAAAACCTCGAAGAAAGCAATGTTTTTGTTTCGAGTAACTAAAGATACCTGGAAGATTTTTATTTGCATTAGATTATCAGACATGATAATACCACTACTCTAAGGATCTTTTATATTTGTATTGTCGAATGAGATGATACCACTACCTAGAGAGTCATTTATATCGTATTGTCAAATGAGATAATACAACTACTCTGAGGGTCATTTATATTGTATTGTCAAATGAGACGATACCGCCACCGGAAGGTCATCTGCATTGCTCAGTGAAGCATTACCTTTGTTCGATGCCAAGAAGTCATGCATCGCATGAAAAGATTCATGCATCACGGGAAATAAGTTCATGCATCGAAGGAAAAGAGTCATGCATCGTAGGGAATAAAGTCAGGCATAGCAGGAAAAGATTCATGCATCGCAGGAAATGAAGTCATGCATCACGGGAAAAGATTTATGCATCGCAGGGAATGAAATCATACATCACAGAAAAAGATTCATGCATTGCAGGAGAAAGATTCATACATCGTGGGAAAAATATTCATGAATCGGGGGAAAGAAGTCATGCATCGCAGAAGAAATTCATGCATCGCGGGAGAAGATTCATGCATCGCGGGAGAAGTCATGCATCACAGGAAAAAGATTCATGCATTGCAGGAGAAAGAGTCGTGCATCGCGAGAAAGAGATTTATGCATCGCGGGAAAAGTCATGCATCGCGAAGAAAGCTCATGCATGGAAGAAGTCATGCATCACAGGAAAAAGATTCATGCATTGCAAGAGAAAGAGTCGTGCATCGCGAGAAAGAGATTCATGCATCGCGGTAAAAGTCATGCATCACAAAAAAAGCTCATGCATCGCGAAAGAGTCATTATCATTATTTCCATTGCAAGAACAACATCAAGAGAACCATCAACAACGACGTCAAGAGAATTATCAACATGTTACATCAACATACTTCATTACTTCAACATCGAAGAAGAGTACATTGAAGATTATATTACAAATATGAAATACGAGCTTTATTTGCTTTTTGTCAAATTGGAGAAGGCTGACGTAAAATATTCAAAGAGAGCAATTAAGTGTCAACATGGTAAAAGACATTATCTCCCCATTTGAATTATATTTTTATGCTAATGAGTTTTATCTCAGTCTTTGTCGAGAGCATCCGAGAGGATGAATTCTCAAAACAAACCATAGGTGTGGACGACATCAAAAAGGATGCAGCACAACATGAAACTTTTTCTTAGCAGCGAACTGGGACATAGTCCAAAGAGGATTGTCAAACTATTAGGACGCGAGCTGAGGAGCGACTTCCACCACAATCAAACCACACCCCTATCAAAAGGCATGTGGGTTTTCTTTAGGTTTACCAGTTTCGGTTTCGCATCTTAAAAGCTCTGATTTTCACCGGAGGCATCTTTCCAATCCGAGTGATAATACGCCATGACATTTGGAAATTATGTCCATGCAAGTTCTTAATTATGGGTGTGAATGCCACATGCAAGCCTCCTTTTCATACTCGGCCTTTGTCACTCCTCCAAAACCAAATGATATCTTAGCATACTAAGTTTTCCTTTCAACCTATTGAGTCGAACTACAAGCAGCCTGATTCCTGGAGTTGAGGGATATGTAGGCGTGATCAATGCTGAAAACTCGGCTGTATTCCAGCATTCGCTCTTAAATCTTATTCTCAAGCATTCCGGTCTCATAATAATTCAATATCGGGGTAGCTTTTGAATCATTCATCGAATCAAACGTATCGAACTATAAGTGGCTTGAATTCTCATATAGCCTGAGATATGTAGGAAACCCATTCTCAGGGTTCGGCCATAATTCCTAAAGTCTGTACCAAATCCCTTTTCCAAAAGATGAAGATGTGGTCGGTTAAAATTGGATTTGTCAATTTCATTTGCCTCGGATTTCTTTCATCAATCCAACTCAAACGAGGGACAATTGTTGAGACTCAATTTTGGACCTCCACAATATATATTAATCATCGAGCTTCTTAAATTCCAAACGCGTTGAAATAATTGACTTTATAAAATTCAAAATATTTTTTCAAGTTATTTTAAATAGTTTTGTCACTTTTTATAGTTTTTAAATAATATATATGTTTCATATAATTTTATACATAACTAGTATATTTTATAAATATTCGAAAATCATATCAAAAGATTTTACATTTTTAGCTAAAGACTTTATTAATTTAGTTTAAATCATAATTACAATTTTGAATTGATTAGTTTGTAATTAAATTAATTAGTTTATAATTAAGTTAATTATTTTATTTCGTTAAGAGTAAGAAGCTCATTAATTAATTTATATTAATTCATCTTGTTTAATTACTAGCCAAACTTACTAAATTAATTCAATTTGACTACATTCCTAATTCATTGGCTAAATTCGTAATGCAATTGACCACTCAATTCGGTTAAAATTATAACTTATTAGACAAATCCCTTAAACCCATTTGATCAAAGTATTGGGGGTTCTTCTCTTAATTTTTCCATCCCTTTACTGCTTTCAAATTCCAACAGCCCATTCGTTCAATACCTCAGGCCCATCAACCAACACAACTTACCCAAAATCTTTCCAGCCCATTTTAATTCCAAACCGACCTCGACCCGGCCCATTTCTCAATCAACAAGAAGACCCAGAAGTGGCCTGAACAACTACGTTCTGAAAACCTCAGCTTTCCAATGTTAACATTAGCATCTTTAAGCGACATCGATTCAAATGACAACTTCATGATTCCAAGCGGCGTCAACAGTTCCAATATCAATTCCAATCGATTCCAAATGGTGATACACGATTCCAACTCACGGAGGTAGACGGAAAACAACGAGGAACACGTACAGCAGTGCACAATACATTCGTTGGTTGTGGAATGTAAATTCTTTTGAGAGTGTGAGCGAAATTTGCTTCCCACACCCATTATTGTGTAAAATTTTTATGTGTGAGTAAATCAAGGTGTTCTCTTGCGGTGAGGGGCACATGTTTAATGAGGGCTGGTAACTGATGTAAGTGTGTTTCAAAAAATTGTGCATGAGCCTGCTGTGCTCTAAGAGTCCATTCTTGAGGCTAGAAGGTTTTGTGTGAGTTGTCCTAGTGAGTGAATGATGTTTCTATGTTGTTGTGAAGCTCTTGTAGTTGTTGTGGCCAAAGCTGGAATGCCTTTAGATGGAAGTGTAGTAGAGTCGTCGTATGCATGAAAGATAGGAAGTATTCAGGGACGAACAAAGCTTTAAGTGTGGGGTGGTGATCTTAGGCATATTTATGCACCTAATAACCAATTTATCCCATATATCTAGCAAAGTTTGAGTGCAAATTCCTAATCGGTAGTGAAATTTTAGAGTCAATTATAGTATTTCCTCTAACCAACATGATTAGATGTTGCAGGGTGAAAAGAAAGAAAAAGGATCGAAAAAAGACGTCATGCATGAGGTCAGAGCTCAGAGTAGAAGTTGTTAAGGAGAAATGGCCAAGAAGCTAGAAAACTACATTGTGAGGGAGCACCTCCGCATCGCGGAGCTGAAGCCAGCGTGTGGATAACAATTTAGTTTAACAGAGAAGTGTGCGATGGTAGCGCATCGTGGACTAAATTGATCTGTTCACAACATACTGTGAGGGAACAGGTCTGCATCGCGGACCTGGGTACCAGATTTTCACTGTTGACACCCAATTTTGGCCTAACATTTTCAAAATTCGTAACTTTTAAGTTTTATTTATTTAATAGTTCAAAATACTTTTTTTATAATTTTAATTAAGTTTATCAATAACTATCCTTATTTCTCAAAATTTAGAATTTTTTATCAGTTAATTTTAATTACATTATTTTTTGTCACAGAGCCGGTTGAATACGTTCAAATATTATTCATTGTGATTAAGTTATTAGTTCTGTTAAAATGCATTTTTTACATCTCATTAGTTACTTTCATTACAATTTTTTAATATTCATATTATTTGTTACATTTGTTAATATTCATTTTGATATTTTGCACAGTTTAGAAATTCATTCGAATATGAATAAGATTTCATGCACATATATTGTATTAACCAGTGGTTTTGGCCCACAGTTTTAAGATAATGGTATTGTACAATGAGTGGTTTTCAATTTCATATTTAAATAATAGCTTAGTCATTAAGTCAAGGATGGTGAATTATTTTCTAGAAGGGGTTGGAAATTTTTAGATTTTTATTCACAAAGAAATTTCACTATTCATTACTTTTCAGGTCACAACCACCCCGAATTCACGCCAGAACCAGAACAACCAGACCAAACCCCTCTTCGTTTTCCTCCCTTTTCCGATGAAATAGTCACCGAAAATGACACCAAAACCGCTGCCAGTCCCCTTCCCCCCTTCCCCTCTTCTGATTTTTGTTTATTTTGCAGGTATTCCGGCGAGCCAAAGCCATGCCTCGCTATTGTTCCATGCTTTATCCGGCGAAGGACCACAAACCAGACCCTTCCAGCTGTCACCTCTTTGATGACCCAACTACAGTCGAGTACTCCATCTCCGCCGAACAATAGATCCAATTGCTTCTCATGTAAGTATAGTTCATTAGTCCGTTCTTTTGTTCATTGCATTCTGTTGGATTGATTTTCATATTGTTTATAATTATTTTATATTTTTATGATGATCTGGGCATCTGTTCGTTTCTATTTTGTATAGTAAGTATATATTCTTTTAGTTACAAATTATTACGTTGTTCTTGATATAGATAGATTTTATGACTGCCACTGATGCATATTTATTTTTTATTTTATTTTGATAAGAAACATTAACAAATTATTATTACTACATATTTGGTATAATCTTGATTTGTGCTCGTCTTGTTATGTATTTGCCATTTTTTTTAAAAATAAAAATATATTATACTATTGACTTGTCTTTTTATTATTTTGAATTTTTTTATATTTCAGTGATTGTGTGTTTATATTCTTACTTAAATTCTTGTTAGTGCCTATTTTAATATTATATAGTCTCTACTTTTTGATAAATTATTTTTCTCACTTTGCTTTTCGGTGACTGTTATAGTTTAGTTTTCAATCACTTTTTTCTAGTAGTTTTATTTACCTATCATGCTATTATTATTTTAGTTATCAAACAGTTCTCTATTGATCTGCTCGATATGTATTGGTTGCTTTGGCCTTCAATCCTCTCTTTAAAGTGGTTTTTGCTACTTTTTGTTATTAAAATTGGCCAATGAAAAAAAAATTATGTTGGTTTTGGAGGCTTCCCCAATGTTAAAAGACGGAAATTTAGTTTATGCTTATATATATTGTTTGTTAAAATTGGCCGATGAAGAAATTACCGTCGATTTTCAAGGCTCCCATATATATAAGACGGATTTTTGTTTTAAGTTATTATTTATTTCATTTATTTTTATTCGTATTTATTTACCACTAACACTTTTACTAAGTGTCTTTAAAGGTACCCGGAGTTGCTTCCCATTGAAGCTATTCGAACAAAGTTCGAACAATATTTGATTCATTATTGTATATCATTGACGATAGGCAAATTTAGGTTGTTTTATATATTATTGTTTTATTTTATTACTTGTGTATATTGTATGTTTGTTTTACTTGTATATTGTTTTATCTCCTCCTCAATTTGAAAAAAATGAATTCAGTCGGGACCTACATTTGTGGATTTCTAAGGATGCCTAACACCTTCCCTTTCGGAATAACTTGAACCCCTTACCTAGAATCTAATGTATTCGTAGATCACTTAAATGATTTCCTATTTTTTCCTAAAATTAGGTGGCGACTCTTTTAAAATTTGTTTTTTTCTTAAAATTCTTTTAAAACCGATTTAATTGATTATTTTTTGGGTCACCACGATGTTTCACCCTATTTGAATAAAGTAGGAATGTAAACAGAATGGCGAATATACTGGGGATATAGAGGTTCTAACCATTATGAGTTCATTGTTTCAAATTGAAGAGTTATTCTTTTATTGTGTTATTCAGTATATCTTGTATATTTGGTTGATTATTTGTATATTGTACTTGTTGTTTATTCATTATTTGTTTAATTGTATGTATATTGGCAGTGCTTCATGACATATTTCCTTCAATTGACATTTTTTTTATTTCTTACTTAAAGGACGATTATGCGGGTCGTAGTCGTTCATTATCCAAATTGTTTATTGGGGTACCCGAGCGAATGTAGTTGGCCATTGGATGGTCAACGGTTGCTAACTTCCCCAACCCAAGTTGTCCACTTGGGTCACCGGTTTACTTCAAATAAAGCCCACTCTTAGTCAACTAGAATAAAGCAAAGCCAAAACCCTGATTTAGCGCATTGACCTAAGATGATCCAACATCCAAGGCGTGTTAGGTCCATTAGAAAGACCTCCTTGAGTCCAAAATGGCCTCCGACCTAAACGGACGTTCATAATTGTGTGTTTAAATTTAAAGGATGTATACGTCATTTGACAAACCATTTTGGGGTTAGGAATTTGTTTTACTAGTTTATCTTAGTTAAATCAGGACCTTCGCAAGCTACCATTTCATTCAAAAGGTGTTGGCATTCGGAGATGACAAGAAGTTCAAGAAGAAGTACCTTCCACAAAGGCTTAGTTTAGGATGGTACCCCTGCGCGGGACTGATTATTTGTATCTTTTTTTCCTTATTTTGTAATTATATTGATTTATTCATAAAATTTGTACTAAGTCTATTGGGGGACAGTGAAATGTTGTCAAATGGCGTAATACATCCTTCAGATTGATAGGCCTACCCTTGGCACAAAAGGGTCACATATTTGTATAGGACACGCAATAACTATATGTATGCTATGTGATATAATTTAGTTTGTCTTCAATCAAAGCAGTGCTTATGTGTTTTATTAATTCTTTGTGTGATATTTTGCATTATCCATTATGATCACGAATTAACACTTTTACCTTTTGAGTTCTTCTTCTTTTTAAGCGAGAGGTTGATCTATGTCAAAATTTAGAAGTCATTGTTCGTTCGAAGTTGCAAGGGACGAGAGGATTCGTGAAATTCAAGTCTTTATATTTCACAAGACATTAATATCAAGTCGAAAGGAAAAATCAGGGGAGTATTTGACTATGAGGTGGCACTCAATTTTTTTATTTTGCATGTTGGTCTTGCTCTCACACATTTCTCATATATTTTTTTCCGAAAAACCATCCCCGACAACAGTCGGGGATGGTCATAACAATTTATAGTTCTTGTGAATAATTGGAAGTATGCACAGTTTAAAGAGACATCCAAAAAAGAAATACAACAAGTGGTTATTGTAAATATTCAGAGACCACATTCAACAAACACTGCAAAGATTGACAATTAAGAGGAAACAAAACAAGTTGGTGCAAACAGTCAAAAAAGACACTTCCTACCTATAGATTTCAGTGGCACCAGACCTACGGGGAATTTCTCCGAGTTTGTCTGAATCTGTAAATTGTTTTAATTCTTATCTGCACAAACTACGCGAACCTGATTATCATCTCGATGAGATACGTAGGTAGCCCTTCTTGGGTTGTGTATTCATTTTTTAAAATTCAAAAAAAGAGATAAATAGTTTGTACATATTTTCAAAGACATATATGAACGAACTACGCGTACCTGATTCTCATATCAATGAGATACGTAGGCAACCTTTCTTGGATTCGGTATTATTTTTTCCAAAAGTGAAAAAAAAAAGTATTTTGTGCATATTTCATACTATATCTGAACGAACTACGCGAACCTGATTCTCATCTCAATGAGATACGTAGGCAACTCTTCTTCGGTTGGGTATTATATTTTCCAAAAGAAAAAATAATAGTTTGTGCATATTTTCAAAGGCATATCTGTATGAACTACGCGTACTTGATTATTATCACAATGAGATACGTAGGCAACCCTTCTAGGATTCAGTATTATGTTTTCCAAAAGAAAAAAATAGTTTGTGCATATTTCATAACATATCTGCACGAACTATGCGAACCTGATTCTCATTTTGGTGAGATACGTAGGCAGCCCTTCTTGGGTTCGGTATTTATTCTTTCAAATTTCATGAAAAAAAAAGAAGAAAAGAAAAGTAAAATAGTTTGTGCATATTTTCAAAGGCATATTTGCATGAACTATGCACACCTGATTCTCATCTCGATGAGATACGTAGGCAGCCCTTCTCGGGTTCGGTATTCATTCTTTCAAAAAACAAACATTGTGTACATATTATAAGAGTCATGTCTTCAACTCAAATGGGACCAATGCAGTTAGGAGCATATAAAAATATGTGATATGATGGAGAGGACTGACATTGTGGTAAATTATAGACTCTTTTGGTACCTCTCATTTGTACTTTTGTTATGGTTGAAAATTCTCTAGCATGAATTCAAGATAAGAATAAAATCAACCTCATAGTTTCATGTGCATGGTGTGGAGAGATTTTATATCAAAATTCAATTGCATTGCAATGTTGATCTAGAACTTGGCCTGAATGTTTTTCGAGGCGAAATCCTGAGCAATGTTTGGTTTGGGAAAGGACTGTAGGCCTTTTTTTGACCCGATTGTGCCTTTCAAAGCCTACCAAATGACATTAATCCCTAGTTTTCCTCACTTTGAGCCTGAAACCTTTTCTTTGGACAACCACATCTTAGCCATTACCCTTCTGAGTGCTTACATGCACTATCCCTCTCTTGGCCCAACCTTATTGAGCGCACCAAAGCTTTGCAAATTACAAGAGAAGATCCAAGTTTGAAGTTGTCAAAGGAAAAGATATGAAGTCTCTTAAGGTCAAGAAAGCTAAAATGAATTCCAGAGAAAGAAAAAAGGAAAGAAAAAAAAATATAGTTTGAAAGAAATAAAGAAAGACAAAAACACCCCTACTAAATCAATGAAAGAAGAGAATGAAAATATTCCAATAAAAAAAGAGGAGAAAACTTCAAAAGAAAAGGGTGGAAAAAAGAAAGTCCCGACAAATAAGGACTCAAAAGAAGTCGAAGCAAAATAAAGGGATGGAAAAAAGGAAAATCTCCAACGAACAAAGATTCAAAAAAAGTCGAAAAGGGGGGACAACAAAGAGGATCAGACACCAAAGGCGTATCAATCGTCAAAATCACAAATTCAGTGTGACGCTCAAGGAGGAATTAAGTCACTCTTATTCCAAATTAATATACTACCCTTCCCTATGCCTAAATTACAAGACAATAACAAGCCCGACATGATCTCATTCCAAATGTTCTCACATTAGTGGAGATTTACATAAGGGCCAACCATATGGTATCACAGTTGCATGCATTGAACATACTTGTGAGTGTGAGTGCACTTTGAAAAATATCCTCAAATCAAACGCTTCAAATATGTGCGAATTAACTTTTCTTTGTTGTTAGGGAACATGAAACATGAGGATTGGTACAATTCAAAACCTTTGCTTGAAGCAAGACGAACAATCTTGTTGATCCTTAAGTATGTTTGAGGCACCACTTGAAGTTGTAGTTATTGCCTTGAATTCACTCTTAGTTAAAAAAGAAGAAGAGAGAAATTTACATGCAATCCTAACTGTTGGTACCGTCTGTTGTCAAGATTTGACTGTCTCTTCACATTCTTTATTTTTCACAAAAAAAAAACAAAAGAAAAAAAAGGGCAAGCACCCACCTTTAATATTTTTCAAAACATTTTTTTAGATCCTTTCCCTTAAAAACAATAATTTGCATTTTTTTTTGGGTTGTCCGTTGTAAATTGTGACATTAGGCTAATCACGTCAGTGTGAGATGCCTATTTTACTTCATTGGGTTTTCCGTCCCAAAAACGTGGCACATCTTTTGTCTTCAGGCTTTGAATATTGCGAGAAATATCATTTTTTCATCATGTTTATATTGTACATCCTTTACTCATGATCTTGTCTAAGATTTTTTGTAGTATTCATCATCTACAGGATTGAAACTACATTTGACCTGATTCCTGGCTCCACAGGATATGTAGGCGCCATGACAGCTCGGTCATATACCCAGTGTGATTTTCAATCCTTTTTAAATAAAAACTGGGACAGAATTTTTGAGATGTTCTCAAAAATTCACAACAAAGGTTCTATCTCCAGTAAGTCAAGATTGGAGATCATTTTGAGATTTGCCAAAAGTTCTAACTGGGACATAATTTTTGAGGTCTTAAGACCTCAAAAATTCGGACAAGTACTGTGAGAAACTTGATAGTGAACTTCAAATGATCCATCATCACTTGAAGTTCAAAGTCAACCTGCAAATCTCCAACATTGTCATGGTGAGCCAGCAACTCCTCGTACAAATACCCAATAAGACATGAGTCACAATAAATACAAAATGGTCAAGAGTACAATGTTGATTGCTGTGTCAAAGTGATAAGAAATTTTGTACCCATTATCTTTTAAAGAATCATTTCTTAAGGTTTTTTGACTAAGTCTCTAGCTAAGGCGACATTGTGTCTACTAATTGTTCCTTCTCAAGTACAAGAACAGGTGAAAACATTGAGGCGATGACACTTTCAAGACAATCATCGAGCCATCCACCTCGTTACAGTGGACAATCATCGAGCCATCCACCTCATTACAATTGGACAATCATCGAGCCATCCACCTCGTTACAGTGGAAAATCATTGGGTCATCCATCATTTGAATTTTTTCATTGTACTTTTATATGCCGAAAGGGCCATTGCATTTTTTATTTCCAAAGTGGGCCATTGCATTTTTCATTTCCCGAGAGGGGCATTGCATTTTCATTTTCCAAAAGGGCCATTGCATTTTTCATATGCCGAGAGGGCCATTGCATTTAAGTCACATCCATTGGGAGCTGAAGGATGTGCACCCTATCTATTCCGCGTTCAAGTTGAAGGAGACTTGCGTTGAAAGATATTGACATTTAAGTCGCATCTATTCGGAGGTAAATGATGTGCACCCTATCTATTCCATGTTAAAGTCAGAGGAAACTTGCGTTGAAAGATATTGGTATTTAAGTCACATCTATTCGGAGGTGAAGGATGTGCACCTTATCTATTCCACGTTCAAGTCGGAGGAGACTTGCGTTGAAAGATATTTGCATATAAGTCGCATCTATTTGGAGGTGAAGGATGTGCACCATATCTATTCCACGTTCAAGTCGGAGGAGACTTGCATTAAAAGATATTTGTATTTAAGTCGCATCTATTCGAAGGTGAAGGATGTGCACCATATCTATTCCGCGTTCAAGTTGGAGGAGACTTGCGTTGAAAGATATTTGCATTTAAGTCGCATCTATTCGGAGGTGAAGGATGTGCACCCTATCTATTCCGCGTTCAAGTCAGATGAGATTTGCAATGAAAGATATTTTCATTTAAGTCGCATATATTCGAAGGTGAAGGATGTGCACCCTATCTATTCTGCGTTCAAGTCGGAGGAGACTTGCATTGAAAGATAGTTGCATTTAAGTCGTATCTATTCGGAGGTGAAGGATGTGCACCTTATCTATTCCGCGTTCAAGTCAGACGAGACTTGCGTTGAATGATATTTGCATTTAAGTCGCATCTATTCAGAGGTGAAGGATGTGCACCGTATCTATTTCACGGTGAAGTCGGAGGAGGGTGGCGTTGAAGGATATACATTCAGATCCAACCGATGGACCATTTTCATTCGTCCTACCAATGGACATGCATTCAGATCTTACTGATGGATCAGCTTCATTCATCCTACCGATGGACATCATTCAGATCCTACCGATAGATCATTTTATTTCGTTCTACCAATGGACGTGCATTTATATCCTACCGATGGATCATCTTCATTCGTCCTACCGATGGACATGCATTTATATCCTACCTATGAATCATCATCATTGGTCGTATCGTAAGGGATGCTACCTTTTTCTTTAATTTTGTCACTAATAATGAGTTTTATCTTTGTGTTTTCGAGAACATCCAAAAGGATGCATTCTCGATTGAGCCACATGTGTGGTAATATTACGTCAACAAGGACGCAGCACAACGTGCAACCTTTTGGAAGAAAGTCCAAGATCGACTTCCACCACATTCCAACCACACTTTTATATGGAGGTCATGTGTTCGGACAAAATCGGATTTGTCAATTTTCTTTGTCCATGATTTCTTTAATCAATCATATCCAACGAAAGGGACAACTGTTGACACCCAATTCGTAACTTTTAAGTTTTATTTATTTAATAGTTCAAAATACATTTTTTATAATTTTAAATAAGTTTATCGATAACTATCCTTATTTGTCAAAATTTAGGATTTTTTATCAGTTAATTTTAATTACATTATTTTTTGTCACAGATCAGGTTGAATACGCTCAAATATTTATTCATTTTGATTAAATTATTAGTTCTGTTAAATTGCACTTTTTACATGTCATTAGTTTCATTCATTACATTTTTTTAATATTCATTTTATTTGTCACATTTGTTAATATTCATTTTGATATTTTGCACAGTCTAGAAATTCATTCAAATATGAATAAGATTTCATACACATATATTGTATTAACCGATTGTTTTGGTCCACAGTTTTAAGATAATGGAATTACGCTATGAGTGGCTTTCAATTTTCTATTTAAATAATAGCTTAGTCATTAAGTCAAGGATGGTGAATTATTTTTTAAAAGGGATTGGAAATTTTTAGATTTTTATTCACAAAGAAATTTCACTATTCATTACTTTTCCGGTCACCACCACCCCGGATCCATGCTAGACCCACAACAACCAGACCAAACCCCTCTTCGTTTTTCTCCCTTTTCAAGTGAAATAGTCACCGGAAATGACACCAAAACCGCTGCCAGTCCCCTTCCCCCTTCCCCTCTTCCGATTTTTGTTCATTGCATTCTGTTAGGTTGATTTTCATATTGTTTATAATTAGTTTATATTTTTATGATGATCTGGGCATCTATTCGTTTCTATTTTGTATAGTAAGTATATATTCTTTTAGTTAGAAATTATTAAGTTGTTCTTGATATATATAGATTTTATGACTGCCACTGATGCATATTTATTTTGTATTTTATTTTGATAAGAAAAATTAAATAATTATTATTACTACATATTTGGTATTATCTTGATTTGTGCTCATCTTGTTATGTATTTGGCATTTTTTTTTAAAATAAAAATATATTATACTATTGACTTGTCTCTTTATTATTTTGAACTGTTTTATATTTTAGTGATTTTGTGTTTATATTCTTACTTAAATTCTTGTTCAGTGCCTATTTTAATATTATATAGTCTCTACTTTTTGACAAATTATTTTTCTCACTTTGCTTTTCGGTGACTGTTATAGTTTAGTGTTCAATTACTTTTTTCTAGTAGTTTATTTACCTATCATGCTATTATTATTTTAGTAAACAAACAGTTCTCTATTGATCTGCTCGATATGTATTGGTTCCTTTGGCCTTCAATCTTCTCTTTAAAATAGTTTTTGCTATTTTTTGTTATTAAAATTGGCTAATGAAAAAATCTCTCCATCGGTTTTGGAGGCCTTTCCAATGTTAAAAGACAAAAATTTAGTTTAAGCTTATATATATTGTTTGTTAAAATTGGCCGATGAAGAAATTACCGTCGATTTTCAAGGCTCCCTTTATATAAGACGAATTTTTATTTTAAGTTATTATTTATTTCATTTATTTTTATTCATAGTTATTTACCACTAACACTTTTACTAAGTGTTTTTACAGGTACCCGGAGTTGTTTCCCATTGAAGCTATTCGAACAAAGTTCGAACAATATTTCATTCATTATTTTATATCATTGACGATAGGCAAATTAAGGTCATTTCATATATTCTCTTTTTATTTTATTACTTGTGTATATTGTATGTTTGTTTTACTTGCATATTATTTTATCTCCTCCTCAATTTGAAAAAAATGAATTCAGTCGGGACCCATAGTTGTGGATTTCGAAGGAAACCTAACACCTTCCCTTCGGAATAACTTGAACCCCTTACCTAGAATCTAATGGTTTCGTAGATCACTTAAATAGTTTCCTATTTTTTCCTAAAATTAGGTGGCGACTCTTTTAAAATTCATTTTTTCTTAAAATTCTTTTAAAACCGACTTAATTGATTACTTTTTGGGTCACCACGACATTTCACCCTATTTGACTAAAGTAGGGATGTAAACATGCACCACGCATTTTATTTTTTAGACTATAAATAGCCCAGCTGTGTTATTTTATTAATATCAAGTTTTTGAAAAATAGGAAAAGACAATTTGGGCGATCTTGCTGACATTATCTAGGGCTTTTCTTCTACTCCTTCATTTCGGTAAACACTTCTACGATCTTTGAACATTATTTGATGATGTTCTATTATATGAGTAGCTAAATTCCCTTATTCTAGGATTGTTGCTACGATTAATGGAGTAAGTGTATTTATTTCTTGCATGAGATGAGTTTTCTTATGATTTATGCTTACATTCTTGTTTAACTATTTTAATGACTGATCAACATTAAAATAAACTCATTGTACGCTCTTGAACTCGGAAGACGAATAGCGGGATAGACCATAGAATGTGAAAAGCGTGTTCATTCTAGGGTAAAACTTAGAGTGTTTCGTGTGTAGGATAGTATTATACCTATCTGCCGCGTTTGATCAAATTGCAAGATGATAACTTAATGCTCCTCCATCGATTCATGCCTATACCCGCTCAATGATGTAGTTAGGTTGTCAATGGTGGTAGGAGATTAGAGGTCGGGAGATCATGATCGTAAAATTAACCTTCTGAATCAATAATGAAGTTAACCTATCGAATGCTAGGATAAGTTATTCTTATGCTTGAAATCGGTATATGCTACAACCTTGGAATATTTTCCCAAATTGCGAAGTTCCTTTGTTTGAAACTGTTTAATTGTAGTGATTAATCTTTGAAATCATTTAATTCAGTTGATAAAAACAAATTCCTAAAACTGTCTGTCACATAAGTAAATTTATTTTAGTTACAATAAAGTTAGTGTTTGTTGATTTGAAGTCCTTTGGGTTCGACAATTCGGCTCGAAAGAGTCGTTGTATTACTTGAGTGACCACGTGCACTTGCTTGTGCTTTTGGACGCAACAAGGTTTCCATCCGAGCTATCCAAGGCCGGGCATGAATCAAGATTGGAATAGAGAGGGAGATGATGGATGGAGAGACCGTGATAGGGAATGGAGTTACCGTAGGACTAATTGGAAGGAACGTGATGGTGACAAGTAAAGATACGTTCCACCTCATGAGCGTCAAAAGCCAAAGAAGCAAAGGGCTGACCCAGAAAACTTTCGCACAGAAGATATGCTTGTACGCATTCTCAATAAAGTGGAAGAGTCAGACAAGGTGCTTAAAGAAATGAAAGAGGACGTCTCCACACTCAATCAGACGATCACTTCTCACTCATTGTCCATCAAAAATCTGGAAATGCATATGGGTCAAATCGCATCTAATTTAAACCCAGGGACAAAAGGGGGTCTACCAAGTGATACTTTGGCTAACCCAAAAAATGAACACTGAAAGCCTATCCACGTCGTACCACGACGTTAAATAAGGCGCTTCTTAGGAGGCAACCTAAGATTTCATTCTTTCATTACTGTTGTTCAAATAAACAGTGTTGAATGTGCAGGTTGAAAATTTGAAATTTTGGGAAAATGAGCAGTTAAGCGAGCCAAAGGTCCAGTCAGCGAATTGCTGAATAGGTCAGCGACTTGGACCTCCGTTTAAACCACCTAGTTTGCTGGAGGTTCTGTAAAACTCAGTGAACTAAATTGCTACTCGGCGCATCACCGAGTGGGTCGGCGACGTAAGTTGTGATCGCCGACTGGTGCGCGAACTGAGGAGTCATTAAGGCCAAACCGTTTTAAATTCAAAAATCTCCCTCACTTCATTCTTTTCGACTTCCAAACTTTCGAAAGCGCATATCTTCTTACTTTCGTACTAGTTTACTTGCTTTTTGTTTGGGATCAATAACTCGGGAGGATTTTTGGAATCGTTGCTAGCCTAGGTTTTCAAATTCTTGGCATATAAGGTTGGTTTTCCAAACCCCGACTTTACATTTGGATGAAATTGAATGCTTGATCATTGTGTGGTTGTTCTCTGAGCATAAATGTTGATTTGTTGAATGTGTGGTGTTATGCATGCCCGTATTTAGTTTTAATCGATGTTAATTGACCTTAAATCATGAAATCCCAAGTCTAAGCATGTTGAATTTGTTGGGTTGTGTTGAATTTATTGTTGGTCTAGTGGGTGTGAAGTCTGAGTAACACCAAATTGTGTCGATTGTCGGATTTTTCCCAATGATAGAGCGGTTGACGTCATTCTTAAGGACAAAAGACGTCAATTGGCCAATTTTGGCAACATCGGGGGAAGTCTAAGTACCCCGTGGGCATGCGTAGTATGGGTGTGAGTCAAATTGCATAGAATAATAGTTTAATTTTGTTTTCGTGGGCTGCGGGTTATATTTTGAAGGTCGGAGTAAAAATCTAGAAGGTTGGACTATTCAGCGAGCTGGGTCGAGCTTGCCGAGTGGTTCGGTGGTTCACCTAAAAAAACCTCAATTGCGATCACCTACACCTAGTTTTGGATGAGGTGTAGTTGAGCGTTTATCAAGGACCCACATGAACTATACTCCATTCTTTCCATTGGTTTAAATATATTTGAGCAACACCCTTAAGATGGTAAGCGGCCAATTCCGCCTTTTCCACCGGAGTCACTCCCATGATCATCAACACCTTGTAAACCTCTTCAAATAACTCTTGAGTGTCTTCCTCAATCTTAGAGCCATGAAACTCTAGAGGATTCATTCTAGTGAGATCCCTCACTCTAGATGCCGTTGTGCCCATATGTGGGTTCACGGGAATCACAACCTCCCTTTTGTCTTGGCCCAATACTTGAAAAGTAGCCCTAAACTCCATATTAGTCTGTTGCTCAGCCAAAGGATCAACCAGAAGTTGAGGAGCTTGAGGAAGAGTCTCTTGATTCACATTCTCCCCCGCATTCCTTCTAGCATACGCCCTTCAAGTGGCCATATCCTATAGAGCATCGGATAAGGATTAGGAAAGGAAAATTATAGAGTTAAACTCTATCGCACGACTTTAGAGTAATGAAAGAAGTGGAGTTTCCTAAACATCTTATAGGCTCTCAATTATAAATGTGGCGCGCTTCACACTCATGAACTAGACTCTACTTGACGTGGCTTATGAGACTTCCTAGGACCTTTCTAAACCTGGCTCGGATACCTAGTTTTTCATGACCAAAGGTAGCCCCTAGGCGTAACATGGCGTATAAGGCCCCGAGAGGCCCCATACAAGACGTTTGGCATTCATCATACAAGATAATAAATAAAGAGACTTAAAAGACAGTTTCAACATATAAAAGTTTTATAAAGAAAAGCTGAAGTCCAGACATCGTCCCAAAGCCATCTAGTACATAAGATTTTATCGGGGCGTAGCCCGTACATCAAGTTCTAAAACTGAAAGTAAAGACAAAGGAAAATCCAAATTGGTCCTCGTGTGATGAGGACTCACCAATCTTCAATCTTCTATAGGAGATCCCTAGCCATACAAGTCTGAATCTGTAAGGTTGGACCCTATATTTGGGG
Organism: Solanum chiquidenum; assembly: GCA_029582725.1. NCBI lineage: Eukaryota > Viridiplantae > Streptophyta > Magnoliopsida > Solanales > Solanaceae > Solanum > Solanum chiquidenum. Next base: position 49,208 of record JAJOOS010000455.1, read on the forward strand.
AAATGTAGGAAAGAGTATGCGTTAGTACAAATACTTACCAAGTATAATAGCCATGCATAAACATTTGAAAACATGTTTAAAAAGGGATATCTTCATGAGATGCAATGACCAAGCTTAAACATGATATAAAAAGGGTTAGAGGACATAAGTCATAAAACATAGTAAATGTAAATAACATCATCTTAGAACAAGTGTGAGATACTTCTTGAAGTAACCTTAGTTCATTATTGTGAGAGATTTACCTTTAGCCGACATATAAGACCATGTCAGTTATCAACACGGAATTTGGTGTCTACCTGTCACGACCCAAGCCTAGGGCCTAGACGTGACCGGCGAATGGGGAACCCGAAGGAACCCCAAACAAGCCTCATAGCGTATCATTACACATCCTTGGTCGTGGAAGCAATTAAATGACCATGAGAAATAAGCATAATCAAGGGGGAAATCGGGACTAAGGGAGCAAGAGAAAAAGAAGAAGAAATGATACATAAATACCATAGATGAGTCAAGCTCAAGCATA